>LPNX011037951.1:0-40283 GCA_001517045.1 Pseudotsuga menziesii | reverse complement strand
ATATATGTAGCAACCTTAAGGTTTCCAAGAGGATAATTCTTTTGTATGCAGGTTAAAGAAGTCTCTCTATGGCCTCAAGCAAGCCCCAGATGGACAAATTTCTGCTTTCACTTGGATTTGTTAGATGATCGTATGATACTAATGCTTATTTGAATCATGTTGGTGATGTATTGCAGGTCATAGTACTGTATTTTGATGACCTTTTTAGTATAGGTAGCTGCACCAAATAAATTGGGTCAATCAAATCATCTTTGCATAGTGAATTTTCAATGACCGGTTCTTGGCTTGTTCAAACAGTTTCTTGGTTTGGAAATTGTTAAATATGAAACAGGGATCAAGGTTAGCCAAAAAAATAATGCTTCATACCTGTTAATGAAGTTTAAAATGGTTGAATGTAAGGAAACCATGTGTCCATTCCTTCCTGGTATCAAACTAGGTGAATTTGGTGACTCTTCATTGGTGGACAACTCATTGTACAGGAAGCTAGTCGGGAGTTTCTTGTATCTTACTCATTCTATACCTGATTTAGAATATTTTGTAGGTGCTATAGATATATATTTGTATAATCCTCATGATATCCATTGGAAGGAATCCAAGAGGATCCTTCAATATGTACAAGGAAGCAGGAACTTCGGGATACACTATGTTGTTAGTTCTCCACTAAAACTAGTTGGATTTTCTGATAATGATTGGGCTAACGATCCCAATGACATGAATTCCATTCCAGGTTATGTATTTATTATTTCCAATGGTCCTATATCTTGATGTATTTGTAACTTCGAAATGTATCCATCCGTATATCTTATGTATTGTACCCCGATGTTTATTTCAGGATGTGTCTGTAATGTATTTGAGTCATGTCATGCCCCGATGTTCCTATCAGGAGGTTCTATAATGTTAAAAAGTCATGGAAAGTCATTGTGGGTAACCCTCCTATTGGTCAAGGGTTAAAGTCCCCTTAGTTGTGGGGCCCTAGGGTTATTAGACTATCCTAGAGAAGTCGACCCTAGGTGAGTCATTGTAAGTCGGGGCAATAGTCCCCACCATTGTGTTAAGGATAACCGTCCTTGTTGGTCAGAGGAGGAAACGTCCCCACAAGTTGTGGGGCATTAGGGTTATTAGACACTCCTAGAGATGTCATCTCTAGTAAGTAATTGTTAAGTGAGGACGACATGTTGGAGTGGGATTCAAGTGAACGAAAGAATATAAATAAAGAGTGAGCCTCTCTATTTATCACACACACACTCACTCATTGGGGCGGATGAGTGAGATAAATTGTTGGGAAAAGAGAGAGACTAATGCTGCCAAGAGATCATCTTTATGTTTTTGGGTTTTTACTTTGGTGCTGATTCTATCTATGAGGAAGTCAGGGGGTTTTCTCCTTTATGGTTTCCCCGAGGAAAATTCTTTGTGTCTCTTGTCTCTTGTGTTTTATTACTGTGCATGTTATTATCTCAGTTAAGGATCCTAAGATCATAATGCTAGCTTGAATGATAAAATATAACATGGTATCAGAGCTAACATGGGTCCCTCTCCACAATACATCAGCAAAAGTATGCTAGGCTGACTCTCCATTGAAGGGCGCAAAGTTTTTGTCGAAGCAGAATTCGATTTTCGAGCATTTTCAGTTTTTGGTACGGGAAATTAGGGCTTCTTACAGAAGAGGAATTTTTGAGTGAGCCTATCATAGTATTTCTCTCCTCATCAAAATCGAATTTTAGATACCTGGTTCAATATTTTTTCTTGGTTGTAACTCCGGGAAAGTCAAACCCTAGTTTTCCCTCGAGCTGGAAAAACCCGAAAATACTAAAAATGATAAGTTTTGGTACATTCGCTACATCTTCGGATTGTAGAAGGATACGGATATGAAACTTTCAAAGGCCGAATATAAAATCTATATTTACATTGTATCCAAAATTCAGCCTCATATTCGCTATATTCTGGGATATATGATCCCTCCAAGTTAGGGTTCCAGCCTCTTCCAAGATTCATCCCTAAACATGATGCCTAGGGAGAATTGCTATATATTGGGCTGCAAAGGTTCAAATGAAATTTCTAAAGATGTTCCAGAAATGGAATGGACTGTACTTTATGTGTTCCAAGTTTTAGACCCAGAATATGAAACAGTAACACGTAGTAGTCCGTACAACTTCATTGTTCTGAACAGTCTTGTAACAGGTCACCTTGGGAAATTGATCATATGTCCGAATTGGTGAAATAAATTCTGATGAAACTTGTGTTGTTGGAATAGGGACAGGAAAGGATACCTCAATGTGAAGTTTCAAATATAGAGGAGCCGTAATTTCAGATATATCATAGAAACAATATCAGGCATTTCTGCAGAAGAAATTGGTAAACTAGGGCTTCCTGTTCCGGGAGCTTCCCTCCACTATTTTCAGAAAAGGAGTACATTGGACAGCTCAACATGAAGAGATATATATTTCTATCCAATCAGATCTGAAATATTCCAAGTTTTGAAAATTAGGGTTTCTCTGACAAACCCTATGTCAGCCAACTCTGAAACTAGGACGTACACCTTAAATTGGTAAAATCTAATCTTTTGTTATTTTCATTTGAGGTTCTCATTTCAAATTGATCTATCACATCAGATTTATGATAAGCTTGGTGAAGTTGACAACTTCCAAGCATGGAAGTATATGATCTCTCTGAAGAAAATGAATTGGACACCTACATAAGTAGAGAGGTTCCAGTTCCAGAGGGAGATGAGTCTAAAATCCTTACACAAAAAGAAATTGGTCAAGACCAAGAAGATCATTGTTGATTCAATCATGGATCACCTTGTACCACAAATGTCTTCCCTAAAGACACCAAAGATGTTTGATTCCTTGACCAAGCTATTTGAAGGGAAGAACATAAATCAGAATATGAACTTAAGAAACCAGTTGAAGAATGTGAAGATCCAGAATGCAGAGACCATATAGTTATACTTTACAAGGGTCTCTCAAATCAAAGAACAACTTGAAGCGGTAGAAGAAGAAGTGGAGAATGCAGAATTTGTGATAACCACCTTGAATGACCTCCCGGGATCATGGGATTCATTCATTCAAGGAATGTGTGCTAGAAGTAAGTGATTACTTTCATAAATATTCTGGGAAGAGCACACACAAGAAGACGCTTAACTCATAGTAAGATAAAATAAGATGGGAAGATCAAGCTCTCACCATCCAAAGAATATCGCGCAAGCGATGAGGAATATGAAGAACTCAACTCTTGAAGAACCTCTTATCCATATTATCATTTGGATAAGAAACGATGCTATTATGAATGAAGAAGATGATGAAGCTAAAGGCTCAAGAAGGAGTCTACCCACGAAACAAATAAAGATAAGTATTCAATTGTCTTTTCATGATATTGTTTTGTTATGCATTTGTTTATATTCAGTTAATGTATTATGCATGATAGAATGTTTTCATTAATGACAGTATACTACTAATATGCATGTGATGGTTAAGTAGCTCATGGTGCTATACAACTCTCCATTGCTACTTATCTAGAATGAAACCTCTTTGCTGACATATTGGATTAGTGCACAATCTCAATGTTGTCCTGGTAGAGATGGAAGGAATCTAGAAATTTTCCGTGAGATATGGATGAATATTGTATTGGCTTAAGTAGTTGCATGATCATATATTTATGCATAAGAATTTTCCAGTATGAATATTCCTTATGAAATTTTTCTAACCATACAAATGCATTTGACTTGTAGAAAAGATCACATACATAATCACCTACAAGCAAAGAAGGATTAGACTTGTTCCGAAGAACAAGTGACGACAATTCAAGATGAAGAATAATATGATGAATGCATCGACATCATTGATGCAGAACCTTCCATCTATGAAGAAGTAACCAAGAAGAAAGGGAAGACTAGTTCAAGATGAATGATATCGAGGATGCAGTATCGATACATGAAGGGAAGTTCGTAGTTCCATAATGCAGTAGATGGAAACATCGTGGGATACAAGGAAAGATTCGTAGCACAAGGATTCTCATGAAAATAAGGCATAGAATACGAAGGGACATTTATGTTAGTTTTTCAACATTAAGCTAGCATTATTAGGATCTTTAACTGAGAGAATAACAAGCACAGCAATTAAACACAAGAGACAATGAAAACAATGTTTTTCCTCGAGGAAACCATAAAGGAGAAAACCCCGCAACTTCCTCAGAGATAGAATCAGCACAAAAGGTAAAACCCCAAAACAGTAAGATGCACTCCCAAAAGCAGTAACCTTCTTCTTGTCTAGCCCCAGTGTCTTCTCCTTCCTGAACTATGCACTACACTTGAGTGTGTATGAGTTGTGTGATAAATAGAGACTCCAATTCTCT
The DNA here is from genome assembly GCA_001517045.1 of Pseudotsuga menziesii. Lineage (NCBI taxonomy): Eukaryota > Viridiplantae > Streptophyta > Pinopsida > Pinales > Pinaceae > Pseudotsuga > Pseudotsuga menziesii. The sequence goes on along the minus strand of LPNX011037951.1, from coordinate 35,933 downwards.
ATTTATACTAATCTCGACATGACTAAAACCCTACCAGGGCCGACCTCTACTAGGAGAGTCTAATAACCCTAGTGCCCCAGAACTGCGGGGACTTTAACCCATAGAAAATCGGAGGGTTACCCACTATGACTTGACATGACTTGTTTACATTATAGATCCTCCCAATCGAAACATCGGGGCATGACAACATGACTCAATTACATAATAGATACATCCCGGAATAAACATCGGGTTACAAGACATAAAATACATAGATGAATACATTTCGAAGTTACAAATACATCAACACTCCCTCTTAACTAGGAAGGTATTCTCTCGACATAATTTTCATCACTGGTCTTCTTCTCTGGATCTTTTTGTCATCTGCATCTCCAAGTCATCTTCGTCTCCAAGTCATCTTTATATTCATGCCATCTTGTTTTTTGGATCTGGATCATCACTGGATCTAGATCATCACTGGATCATCATCACTGGATCTGGATCATCACTGGACATCATCATTGGATCTAGATCATCACTCGTTCTGGATCATCACTGTTGAATCTGGATCTCTTGGAGTCATCATAACTGGATCTCGATCATAGCTCGATCTGGATCTCCTCTGGTCATCATCATATGTGCTATCTCATGATTCTTCTCGTCACAAGAAGTTCTACAGAGCCATCCTTGTTTCATGCTGGTTGTAGGCCTAGCCAACAAGTAGGTCTTCTTCAGCACTTACATCTGACCTACTCATTAGAAAGGCATAATACTCACTTCCATCTAGGAAGGAACACATCCTGCTCATAGTGATTGAAGAACTTCGTACTTTCATCCAGGAGGGAATCACATCCTGCTCACAATGATGGAACATTTCCATACTTTTATCCAGGTGGGGACACATCCTACTCACAATGATGAAAGATTTCCATACTTTCAGCTAGGCTGGAATCACATCTTACTCACAATGATAGAATATTTATGCACTTACATCCATCCAGGCAGGAACACATCCTACTCACAATGATGAGAGATTTCCATACTTTCATCCAGGATGGAATCACATCCTGCTCACAATGATGGAAAGGCTCTGCAATTACATCTGACCTAGTAGGAACCAAATCCTACACCCTCATCAGAAGGTCATGCACTCACATCTGACCTGGTAGGAACCAAATCCTACACCCTCACCAGAATGGCCCCCAGTCCCAGACTGAGCTACCTAGTAATGGACCAGGTGCCTCCACTCTCCCAGAGAGTGGCAGTTTCCCTTACATCTGTCCTACTTGAAAAAATGACCAACACTCACATCTGACAAGGGAGGAACCTAATCCTTTAGCCATGGAAGAATGGTTCAGTGCTTACATCTAACCTACTTGTCAGAATGGCTCTCTCAATCCCGGACTGAGTGTTCTTGGTAACTGACCACGTACCTCCATTCCCAAAATGGCAGTTTCCCTTACATCTGTCCTACTCGACAGAATGGCTAGCACTCACATCTGTCATGGAAGGAACCAATCCTCTCACCATGACAGAATGGCTCAACCCTTATATCTGACCTACTCGTCAGAATGGCTATGGATCTCAACACTCATATCTGACATGGAAGGAACCAAATCCTCTCACCATGACAGAATGGCTCAGCCCTTATATCTGACCATGGAAGGAACCAATACTCTCACAATGTTAGAATGGCTATGGGACTCATCACTTTCCCTTGGAGGAAACCTCGATCTGGAGAACACCAAGCTTCTCCCTAAAGTACTCGAACTTCACCCTAGCCAATGGCTTCATCAACACATAAGCTATCTCTTCCTCCATCGCAACATACTGGAGCTTCACTACTCCCCTCTGCACCATATCCCTGATATAGTGATATTTGATCTCTATATGCTTCAACTTGTCATGGAACACTGGATTCTCTGACAACTTCATGCAACTCTGGTTGTCACAATTTATACAAGTAGCATCCAACTGGAGATCAAATAAATCAGATAGTAGCTTCCTCAGCCATACTGCCTCACAACTAGCTGAACAAGCTACGACATACTCTGCTTCAGCTATACTCAGTGCCACACAGGATTGCTTCCTGCTAAACCAAGAAATCATACCTGATCCCATTCTGAAGCAACACCTTGCAGTGCTCTTCCTATTGATGGCATTGCCTACCCAATCTGAATCAACATAACCCTCTAGTTTAATCTTTTGATTCACATCGTACTTGAGCCCATAATCAAATGTACCCCTCAGGTATCTCAGAATATGCTTTGCAACAATTAAGTGAACATTTCTCGGATCTGTCAAGAATTGGCTCAATGTGTTCACAGCAAAGCAAATGTCTGGTCTCGTTTTTGTCAGGTACATCAATGACCCAATCATATGATGATACATTGTAGTATCAACCGACTCTGATGAAGCATTGCTCAATAGCTTCAGGTTTGATGCCATAGGTGTAGCCATGGTCTTGCAGTCCATCATCCCAAACCTCTTCAGGATCTCTACTGCATACTTCCCTTGTCCAAGGAAGATTCCATCTGCACTCTGCCACACCTTCATACCTAGAAAATAATGCATCATACCCAAGTCCTTCATTTTCAACTCCGCAACAAGATTTCTCTTCGTATCAACAATCAACCCATCCATACCTATTACAAACAGATCATCTACATATAGTAGAAGCATCACTGGGTTGCCATCTTCAACCTTGTAGTAAAGGTTGGAATCTGCTTTACTCTTGGTAAAGTTCAAACTGGATAGAAAGCTATCAATTATGCCATACCATGTCCTGGGTGCCTATTTCAAACCGTACAGTACTTTCTTCAATCTGCACACATGAGACTCCTTGTCATGTGTCTCAAAACCGAGTGGTTGTTCTACATATACTTCCTCTTCCACTACACCATTCAAGAAAGCAGTCTTGACATCCATCTGGTGTATCTTCCATTTCATCACTACAACCAGTGCAAGTACTGATATGATGGAAGTGTATCTCACTATAGGTGCAAAGGGTTCTTCATAATCTATTCCTTCTTTCTGAGCGAAACCCCGAGCCACAAATCTTGCCTTATATTTTTCAATGCTACCGTCTGCAGCATGCTTGATCTTGCAGATCCATTTGGAAGTTACAACTGACTTCCCTTCTAGTCTTGGGACAAAATCCCAAACATCATTCTTCATGATTGACTGATACTCTTCGATCATAGCATCCTTCCATTCTTTCCATTCTTCCACTTCTTCATAATTGGAAGGTTCTTTATCAATGAAATCACATAGTAAAGCTACATACCTGGAGCAGGATCTAGTCCTCTTTCTTTCTCTGTGATTCTCTTTTGGAGCCCCATATCTTTCCGCATATTGCATAAGTTCTCGTACCCAAGCAGGTTTCCTCTTATGAGGATTCTTCTCCAGAGGTGGATCTACAGGTCTTTGTGGTTCTTCAAATTCTTGAACTTCTTCTTGAGTTTTTGTGTTCATGGTTGTATCATGAATTCTGGGTGCTTCTGCTTCTTTAGGTTCTTCAGTAGGTCTCTTTCTGGGTTTGTTGTAAGCTGTGTCTTCATCAAATGTCACATCCCTGCTGATGTCAATCTTCTTGTGTTCTGGGAAATATATTCTGTAAGCCTTCGAGCTTTCAGAGTATCCCACAAATATACCCTTCTTTCCTGAAGGATCTAATTTTGTTCTCTTCTCTCTTGGGATGTGTATGAACACTGGACAGCCCAATATTCTGAGATGGCTGACTTCTGGTTTCTTGCTGGAGAAGACTTATTCAGGAGTCTTGTTCTTGAGTACTCTATGTGGAGTACGGTTCTGTACATACACCGCTGTTCTTGCAGCTTCTGCCCAAAGATGCATAGGAATATCTTGATCATGAAGCATTGCTCTTCCAGCTTCCATGATAGTTCTATTCTTCCTCTTTGCAATCCTTTTTTGTTGTGGATTATAAGGAGTGGACAACTCCCTCTTAATCCCTGATTCTTTGCATAGCTCTTTGAATTAATTTGAAGTGAATTCTCCAACATTATCTGATCGAAGGGTATTGATATTATTTTCAGTGTGATTTTCAATCAAGGCTTTTAATTCCTTGAACTTGCTGAATACTTCATCTTTGTTCTTCATGAAGTAAACCCATGTCTTCCTAGAAAAATCATCAATAAAGGAAACATAATATGCATACCCGCTTAGTGAGTTTGATGACATAGGACTGCATACATCAGAGTGGATGATTTCCAAGATTCCTTTTGCTTTGCTTTCACTACTTGGAAATGTCTTCTTTGTATTCTTCCCTTTCTCACATCCTTTGCAGACCCCATCATGCTTTGCTTGTATTTCTAGAAGACCTTTGACAACTTTGCTTGCAATAGGTAGTGCTTTCTAATGCACATGTGCAATCCTTCTATGCCAAAGTTCAGTTGGCTCTACTGTGTCATGGACCAAGGCTTGTTTTGGATGGCCCTTCAATTTGTACAATCCTCCTTCTTGTTCTCCAATCACTACTGCATCATCGATAGTCTTTCCTTTTGGCCACATGATGACTTGACCATCTATGAATGAAACCCGCATTCCTTTTGCATCTAATGCTAATATGGAAAGGAGGTTCTTCTTAATTCCTAGCACAAACAATACTTCCTTCATTGTTAGAGACTTTCCAGAGTCTAGCTTATTGGAATATTCCCCACTACCTTTTATTGGATATTGGTAGTCATCTCCTAGCTTCACCTTGTGAGATGATTCATGTTCTGACAGTCTCACAAAGGATTCCTTGAATCCAGTCATGTGTTTGGAAGCCCCACTGTTTATAAGCCAATCATCACGTCCATGAGTAATGTTACCTGTGAGAGCGGAGATCAAAACATATTCATCCTCGCTTGAAGAGTCTTCACTTTCATATTTGGATCTTTTCTTGGATGGTTCATCATCCTCTGCAGTATGAGCATGATGTCTTCTTTTGTTGATCCTCTTTGTTGGCCTTGGTTTCTTAGGACAATTCCTTGCATAATGTCCTACTTCATCACATGTATAACATATGATCCTAGATAAATCTTTTCTAGTGTTATCTTTGTGAGAGTGCTTACCTCTGAAGTGATGAGTTTTCCTTCTTGTTGACTTGGAGTGTGAATTCGAGTGTACCGTGAGAGCTTGATCTTCACTTCCCATATTTTCTTCTCGAGCTGCTATCTAAGCTTGTTCTTTCTAGCACTGAATTTGACTAACTTCTTTCTAGCACATATTCCTCGGATGAAAGAATCCCATGACCTAGGAAGGCCATTCAAGATAGCCATCACAATCTCTGCATTTTCCACTTCTTCATCTACTGCTTCTAGTTGTTCCTTGATCTGAGAAACTCTTGTGAAGTAAGACTGGATGGTCTCTACATTCTGAATCTTCACATTCTTCAGTTGGTTTCTCAGAGTCATCTTCCAGTTTATGTTCTTCCCTTCAAACAATTTGGTTAGGGCATCAAACATAGCTTTAGGTGTCTTGAGAGAGGACACCTGTGGGATAAGGTGATCCTTGATAGAATCAGCAATGATCCTTTTTGTCATAACCAACTTCTTCTTATGCAAGGCCTTAGCCTCATCTCGCTCTGGAACTGGAACCTCCTCATGGATGTAGGAGTCTAACTCATTCTCTTCCAGGACCAGGGAGATCCTATACTTCCAAGCTCGGAAGTTATCAGCTCCCTCAAGCTTTTCATCAAGCTTGGTATGATGAGACATCTTAACTGAGAACCTCAAATAGAAATATAAAAGATTTTATATCTTACCACGTCAAGATGTCAGATCTGAAATTTGAGCTAAAATCCTACAGAGCTGGATCAAGAGCAAATTAGGGTTTTTCTTTTTCGGAGTTCTGTCCACCCAAATGCCTTGAAATTTGTCCCTAACTTCGATTTTGGGGAGGAGATCAATCCAGGCTTGGGCTAATTGAAAAATTCCTCTTCTGTGAAAAGCCCTAATTTTTGGTAGTAGTGACAGGTCTAAAATTTAAAAACCTCATAATTGGATTTTGCTTCGACAAAAAGATGCACCCTAAGGAGGAGAGTTATTCCACCTTAATTTTGCTGAAAATCTGTGGAGAGAGATCCACAAACTAGGAATCCCTAGTTCGCGCAGCTACATATTGTCTTCTTCTCAGGTTAGCTCTAATACCATGTTAGTTTTTCAACATTAAGCTAGCATTATTAGGATCTTTAACTGAGAGAATAACAAGCACAACAATCAAACACAAGATACAATGAACACAATGTTTTTCCTTTGGGAAACCATAAAGGACAAAAACCTGTAACTTCCTCAGAGATAGAATTAGCACAAAAGGTAAAACCCCAAAATAGTAAGATGCACTCCTGACAGTAGTAACCTTCTTCTTGTCTAGCCCAACTGTCTTCTCCTTCCTCAACTATGCGCTACACTTGAGTATGTATGAGTTGTGTGATAAATAGAGACTCCAGTTCTCTAGTTATACTAATATCGACATGACTAATACCCTACCAGGGCCGACCTCTACTAGGAGAGTCTAATAACCCTAGTGCCCCAAAATTGCGGGGACTTTAACCCTTAGACAATCGGAGGGTTACCCATAATGATTTGACATGACTTGTTTACATTATAGATCCTCCCGATCGGAACATCGGGGCATGACAACATGACTCAATTGCATAATAGATACATCCTGGAATAAACATCGGGTTACAAGACATAAAATACATAAATGAATACATTCTGAAGTTACAAATACATCAACAATTTGCAGCCACTGCAAGTGAAGTCACATGACAGGCCAAATCATGTGTGCAAATGAAAGAAAGCCTTGTACAAGCTCAGAAGACACCCATGGGATAACACATACATGAGGATCTTGATAAAGATCTTAACCTTTGCTACAAGGTTGAAGATGAAAGCCTATAGAGGATGACAAGCTCACAGATGGGTGTGAGAAGAAGGATTTCAAAGATAGAAGATCTTGGTATCCAGTGACCCTAGATGGATACATAGAATATTAGTAGAAGAGGAAGCTACTTGTCACTCCATTACAGAATGTTTTAGTGCATAAAGTACGGAAGACAGAGGGAGTATGATGCTTTAGAGGGAGTGACTGTAGAATATCCTAAGATTTGACATGGTATGATAGGATGGATAGATTACTGATGACTCTAGGCTTTACTGAGAGTATAGTGGATTCCAACCTTTGCTTCAAGGTTGAAGGAAGAAGACCAGTGATGCTCCTGTTATGTGTCGATGCACTATTTTTCTGGGCATGGAGTTGTGGCAGAATGTGGATGGAATCTTTCTTGGAAAAGGGAAGTATGTAGTAGAGATCTTGAAGAGTTTTGGGATGATGGACTACAAGGCCATGACCACACCTATGGAATCAAACCTGAAGTTATTGAGTTATGCTTCATCAAAAGCGGTTGATGCTACGATGTATCGCCAGATGATTGGGTCCTTGATGTACGTGATGAATATGAGACCAGACATTTGCTTTGTTGTGAACACCTTGAGCCAATTCCTGACAGATCCGAGACATGTTCACTTGATTGTTGCAAAGCACATTCTGAGGTGCCTGAAGGGGTATAGTTGATTATGGGCTCAATTATGAGGCGAATCAGAAGATTAAACTGGAGGGTTGTGTTGATTCAGATTGGGTAGGAAATGCCATTGATAGGAAGAACAATTCAAAGTGTTGCTTCAGTATGGGACCAGGTGTGATCTCTTGGTTTAGCAGGAAGAAATCATGTGTGGCACTGAGTACAGCTGAACCAGAGTATGTCGCAGCTTGTTCAGCTAGTTGTGAGGCAATATGGCCAAGGAAGCTATTGTCTGATTTATTTGATCTCCAATTAGATGCTACTTATATATATTGTGACAAACAAAGTTGTGTGAAGTTGTCAAAGAACCCGATGTTCCATGACAAGTTGAAGCATATCGAGATCAAATATCACTATATCAGGGATATGGTGTAGACATGAGCAATGAAGTTCTAGTATGTTGCGATGGACGAACAGATAGTTGATGTGTTGACAAAGGAATTAGCCAGAGTGAAGTTCGAGTACTTCAGGGAGAAGCTTGGTTTTCTCCAAATCGAGGTCCCTTCTAAGGGGAAGTGATGAGTCTGTGAGCCATTCTGACATGGTGAGAGGATTGGTTCCTTCCATGGTCAGATGTAAGGGCTGAGCCATTTTTTCATGGGGAGAGGATTGGTTCCTTGCATGTCAGATATGAGTGTTGAGCCATTCTGATATGACTATAGGATTGGTTCATACATGATCAGATATAATGGTTGTTTCCATTCTTTGAATGGAGGTGCCTAGTCAGTTACCAAAAATAATCAGTCTAGGACTGAGGGCATTTCTGATATGATTGTGAGATGTAGTCTTACATGATCAGATGTGAGTGCATGGCCATTCTGAAGTGATTGAGGGGTTGGTTCCCACTTTATCAGATATAAGGGCTGATGCCATTCTCTGGGAGAATGGAGGCACCTGGTCAGTTACCAAGAAAGCTCAGTCTGGGACTAAGGGCCATTCCTGATATGACTGTGGGATGTGTTCTCACATGAATAGATATGAGTGCTAGGCCATTTTGACGAGCCAAGGTTAGATGTAAGGGCTGGGCCATTCTGACGAGTAAAGGTCATATGTAAGGGCTGGGCCATTCTGACGAGTCAAGGTCATATCTAAGGGTTGCGCCATTCTGAGGAGTCAAGGTTAGATGTAAGGGTTGGGCCATTCTAACGAGTCAAGGTCAGATGTAAGGGCTGGGCCATTCTGACATGGTGAGAGGATGAAGTTCCTTCCATGGTTAGATGTAAGGGTTGGGCCATTCTAACATGGTGAGGGGATTAAGTTCCTCTCATGGTCATATGTGAGTGTTGGGCGTGCCTTTCTGACGAGTCAAGATCAGATGTAAGTGTTGGATGGGCCATTCTGACTTAGGGTTAGATATAAGCGTTGAAGAAGACCTACATGGAGGCTAGGCCTACAACCATCTTCAAAAGGGATGGCTCTGTACAAATTCTTGTGATGAGAAGAATCATGAGATAGCACCCGTGATGATGATCTAGATCAAGTGACGATCTAGATCCAATAATGATGATCCAGTAGTGATGATCCAGATCCAGTGATGATCCAGATCCAGTGATGATGATCTAGTGATGATCTAGATCGAGTGATGATGTAGATCCGATGATGAAGATGACTTGAAGATAAAGATAGCTTGAAGATGAAGATGACTTGAAGATGAATATGAATTGAAGATGACAAGGACTCGATGATGATCTAGATGATACAGAGAAGAAGACTTGTGCTGATAAATTATGTCAAGAGAATACCTTCCTAGTTAAGAGGGAGTTTTGATGTATTTGTAACTTCGGATTGTATTCATCCGTATATATTATGTATTGTACCCCGATGTTTATTCTGGGATGTGTCTGTAATGTATTTTGAGTCATGTCATGCCTCGATGTTCCTATCGAGAGGTTCTATAATGTAAACAAGTCACGTCAAGTCATTGTGGGTAACCCTCCTATTGGTCAAGGGTTAAATTCCCCTCAGTTGTGGGGCCCTAGGGTTATTAGACTATCCTAGAGAAGTCGAACCTAGGTGATTCATTATAAGTCGGGGCAATAGTCCCCACCATTGTGTTAAGAATAACCCTCCTTGTTGGTCGGAGGAGGCAAAGTCCCCACAAGTTGTGGGGCACTAGGGTTATTAGACACTCCTAGAGATGTCAGTTCTAGTAAGTAATTGTTAAGTGAGGCCGACATGTTGGAGTGGGATTCAAGTGAACAAAAGAATATAAATAGAGAGTGATCCTCTCTATTTATCACACACACACTCACTCATTGGGGCACATGAGTGAGAGAGAAATTGCTAGGACAAGAGAGAGACATTAGAGAGAATTTGAGGTCAAAAATGGGCCTCCTAAGAGATGTACTACAAAAATATAAGATATATTAAAATATTATGAGTTAGGGGTTTTATGGGATAGGTATATATGACAACTCACCTCCTTCACTACTTTTTATGTACAATATAAATAACCATGGTTGAGTTACTTTTCTAAATTGACTATAAATAAAACTAATAAAATAACTCTACAATGATGTGACTAAGATTCATTATAAATTCCAAAAAATTTATTATCCTTTAGCATTTATTTTTTTTGAACTTGTAAATAAAATTAAACAAAAATGAATTTAATTTATATGCATAACTAACATATTTTTTTCATATAAATATCATTCATGAATTTAATTTATTTTAAAAGTACAAGATTATATATATATAAGTTTGACATTATGATATTAAATACAATTGAGTGAATATATAATTTAAAATTAAAAAAAAACATGAAAATGCCACTATATTATTTTATAAAAAATGTGAAAATACATTTTTATGAATTATGAGTACTTTACTTGAAAATGACATTAATATTATTTTATGAAAAAGTGAATTGTGAGTACTTTACTTGAAAATAACAATAATATTATTTTATGAGAAAGTGTGAAATGACTTTTATTATGAGTACTTCACTTTATGACTTAAAAGTACTTGTACCACTACCTTGGTTAACTATGGGTTTTCATTCACCATAGAAAATGTGACAAATAAGCATTCTTAACTCATGCAATGCCACCTCAACCATGGGGGATGATGTCATCTACTAGAATGTAATTGGTTGATTTTTAGAGTACATTTTGGTCCTTTTGAGGCCCATTTTTTACCTCAAATTCTCTCTAATGCTACTACTATCGAGAGATCATCTTTTTGTTTTTGGGTTTTGCTTTTGGTGCTGATTCTATATTTGAGGAAGTTGCGGGGTTTTCTCCTTTGTGGTTTCCTCGAGGAAAATTCTTTGTGTCTCTTGTCTCTTGTGTTTTATTGCTGTGCATGTTATTCTCTCAGTTAAAGATCCTAAGATCATAATTCTAGCTTGAATGATAAAAATCTAACACCATATGCTTTTCAAGAAAGAAAAATCACACTATTTCTCTTTCTTCAGCTGAGGCCGAGTACAGAGGAGCAATGAATGGAGCTACACAATGTGTGTGGTTGCAAGGAATTCTTCGGGAACTTATTGTTGGACTTGATTCACCCACTATCATTTGGTGTTACAATCAAATTGAAATCAAAATTTCCATATATCCAGTACAGAGACAGAGGTCAAAACACATTGAGATACACATTCACTACATTGGGAGCTTGGTGCATGATCGAGTGATATCCATGCGGTACTGCCCTTGTACTAAGCAAACTATTGATATTTTCACCAAGTGCTTCACAGAGAAGACCTTCAATTACCTGAGATAATTTCTTGGGGTGAGTGATGCATGGTGATGCCTAGAATTCACCTTCATATTTTTGGCTCCTTTTCCATTTTTTAGGAGAGGTTTTGTTCCCATGTGGTTCTCCTCTTTTCCTTGCTTTCATGGACAAATAAAATTTTATGTTGTATGAGGTGACTTGAGCCTTTGTTGCTAAGGCCTCCATGATATGTTTGGTTAAGAATTACTAATTATGGCTTAAGGGGGGCTGTTATAGACTAATACATCCTTGGTATGATAGTATTAGACCTTAGACACTTTCATTTTCTTCCATGTAGTGATTCCTATTGTTAGACTTAGGGAAATTGATCATTTTCCATAGTTGAGGCGCTCTTAGTTGATCATTTTGCATAGTTGATGTGCTCTAGGTTGATCATTCTGACACCCAAGCACCCACATTGATTGCAATCAACTAGGCATGTGCTCCCATTCTTGGTTTTGTGGGATTTTGACTCCTTTGAGGCGTCAGTTCTTGTTTTGAGTGGTTTTTGGACTGTTTTGAGCATTTATTTCCCTCCTAGAGTGATTCGAATCACCCATGCACTTACACATGCCTGCCACACCTCCACACATGTTCCATCATGCTTCACCCATGTTCACACATGCATTCATGATTGTTTGGGATGATTTGGAGGTTCATTGGCCCACCTAGGGGGGTTGAGGGTAAAATCTAGTGATGACACATGTATGCTTCCACATGGCCTCCAAGAATTAACAATTTTTCCCTATTGTACTATATATCATTTCCATACATAGTTACATGTTGGACAATTTTAATAATATCCATTATTGGCTTCATGTGTGTATGCAATTTCAGTCTTTTTCAACTATTTTGTGCTTGTTTGTGAACTATAACGAATTGTGAGTGTTTATTTTCCTTCTAGATCTAGTTTTATATCAATTCTCATGCAATAAAAGAAATTTATTTCCAATTGGTATTATGGTCGAAAAATGAAGCATCAAGGGAGTGTTTCTTTTATTTTCTTTTTCCTTTCTGACTTCAGTCCAATTCTCCACTTCTTTGAGCACGGGATCATAATTCCTTTTGTGGGATATGTGACATGATGGAGGATCCTACCCCCAAAGGGTTGGAAAAAATCCTTGGTGGAGAAACACTAGGAATATAAGTATGGTTGAAATGAATTTGAAAGGTATTTAAGGTAAAGGACTTAGATGCAATAAGCATGAACATCGCTATCCAAAATATTTTCAAGAAATTTGTCTCTCATAAATTGTTCTTATTTACCATTTATAACATAGGTTATTATTTTAGATCAGGTAATTGTGTTGTATTTTTTTGTAGTTGTGGCCCTCAATTGATGCTTTGGGTGTACTATTACTACTAAAAAAAATAACATGTCTTCAAAAATATCTTAAATACAAGTAATGATACAAAATGGCTTGTTGGAGCGACTAATGATTTTTTTTTGGAACGTAAAAGAGATATTATATTAAACAATATTTATAGTTTGTACAAAATGGAGGGGTTCTTACAAACCCCTTTCTCCATATGATAAAAAATGTCCCATATCTAATATAATTTGAAAACTGGCAAATATTGTTGTCTATCATTAAATATCGTCTATCTCATCCCATAGGAAACCTATAGTCCCATGGAGTATTCCATCTCAATATGTAGCTTACAAGGGCCGGTAGGTTGCACTGTATGTTTTTGTGGGCTCTGTAGGATTCCCTGTAAGTTGCATCTCATCCGATAGGAATCCTATACGAACATGCAAGATTCCATCTATTACCACATCCTATATGGACTATAGGCTACCTATGGTCTAATATGAAATCTATAGGGAATCCTATAGAGCCCATAGGAGACCTACAAGAAAACCTATAGGCCCCTGTAAGATGCAAGATGAGATGGCATCCTTCATGGGCCTATATGTTATCTATGGTCTGAGATGTGGCTGATAGGGAATTCTATGGAGCCCATAAGCAACCTATGAGGAATCCTACAAGCCCTTGTAAGCTGTCATCTTATCCTAAATGGGCTTGTAGGATGACGTCTCAGTGGGATTCCCTAAATGTTTCATCTCAATGAAGTATTTAGACTCTGAATGGAATATAAGGGGGAAAAATTTCGAATCCAATGCATTAATCACCTCATTATATTGAATTTTATGATTGTTCACGTCTAAGATAATGGTCCTCTCTCCATCCCACTTGAACTCTAGCATACCTCTGACGAGCACTTAAACGCTTTTCATTTGTAAGTGTTTCCACCCATTAAGGTATAAGGACGCAACAATGGAAAATTGCATACAACTTGCACAGATCCATATATGGATCATTTTGATAGCTCATTGAGGTTTTTGACAAATTTTCCATCAAACTTGAGGTAAGTGATCCTAAATATTCTCTTTGCATTAAGTTTATCTCTAGTTTTCTTCCCTTGTTAAAAAAAATAATCTAGGACTCTTAATTTTCACTTATCACTACTAGTGTGGTCATTTAGATGATGAATGTTTCAACATGCAAGAAAAAATGGAAGATAATATTTTCATTGACCTCCAACATGTAATTTAAAGAGCAGTATTAGGAACCTAGTTTCCAAGATCATGACTCCACCAATATTTTCTTGGTCCTCATGGAGAAAGATTGCACTGGACAAGTAAAGTCTCCTCACTCACTATTTGTAGAGGTTGGGGTAAATTTCCTCTTTGTAGGTAGGAATTCAAGAGACATGTCAAAAAAATAAAATGTTATCAATGTAATTTGAAATTGTGTGTTCACTCCACATAATTATCTGAAAGAAGTACCAGAAGCATAACTTAGACTATTAATTTGTTGAAATTCACTGTGGAAGATTCTGACGATTTCATCTAGAGAATTGCCTAGGTCAGGGCTAGCTACTTTATTCAATGATAATGGATTTCTCTGTAATTTCCTAATAATTAATATTCATGATGTAGTGGTAGCATTGATGAAGTGGGTAAGATGAGCCTAGTGAGAATGCTAAGATTTAATGTGTGCATGCAATGGTCATATTATCTTGATGATTGGATCCAAGAGTGTTGTTCGAGATCATAATAGTGAGGAAATATCATAGATCTACATAATGATTGTAGTGAATCTATCATCTACAAAAGAGTATACTATTGTTTTATGCCATTTTCATTGAAGAGACAAAAATAATTGAGTAACCAAATGTAACAATGTATTATGTTTCAATAATTTCTCGTGTTAGATAAATGGAGGAGAGCCAAACATCTATGGTAACTCTTATAGGATGGAATCCTAGCTTATAGGGGCCTATAGGCTAAGATGACAGCCTATAGGATCCTATAGGATGATATGGTAACCTATTGGATCCTGTAGGATGAGATTCCAACATGTAGGCCCCTCTAGGATAAAATGGGTTGTGATGTCCTTCTCTTCTACAAATTTTGTTGTGATTTTGCAATTGGGAAATTTGGAAACATAACTATCAATAAGGTTCCCAACCTTGAAAACGTTGTCAAAACCAAGTTCTTATATAAAAAATAAGTGCTAGAAAAATTTGGTGAGGTAAAATCCAAATATTGTACATATACCAATAAAAATCCAACCTTCTTAATATTTACATCATGTATTTTATAATTTTTCTACTTCTATGCTTCTATCTTGATTGATTGGAAAATGAGAATCCCTTCCTATATATGGTATCTGTCAATGCTTCTTTAGCGTGTAAATTTTACTGATGATGTTTGAAATACCACTGTCTCTATGAAAAAAGGATAATACCTTTGAGACAAAAACAAATGAAAAAACTATCACAACTTGTTAAACATTCAAACTATTTTTTGTGCATATAGAAACTGACCAAATACACCTATAACATATGAAGGTACATATGATGCACAAGTATTTAATGCTACTAAGGTTGCAGTCAAAACTACTTTCGTCATATAGATAGAAAGGAGGATTTTTCTAATGAACTATTATGACCTTTTTCCCTCTAGTTGATCTCTAAACTCATGGTATAATTGAGAAACTCTGTCCACATATGTAACTTGGGGTACATCACCAATATGCAAAGGGTTCTTATTACCAACAACAAGCAAACAACTAATCCAAGAAAATAATATTTGTCGATTGAGAAAGTTGGTTGTTGTATAAGTAGTGAATCGTCTTAATGTTTCAAAATTTCAGGGAATTGTCTTTCAAGAGAGGTTATTGAATGTTCTGTGAGGAGTGTACACCACTTCTAGCGCAACAACTAGCATAACATGAAAAATCCAAATGTAGAAGAGTAATAATTTCAACAAAGAGTTGAGTGTTGAGTGTTAAAGGTTGAAGTACATTTTTGTGTCTTTATAGCATATAAGTCAAATTGTTTGGGTGGTTTATTGAATGGATTTTTATGGATTCCAATTAGTTCGGTTGTTTATGGATATGAAATTGTTTTGTGGTTGTAAATTTGAATGGAAAATTTAGGAATACTTACTAGTTTTCCTATTTATGGATACTTTCTCCATTTGACTTTGATAACTTGGTTGTTTGTTGGTTGTTTTGATTGAAAAATAGAGAGAGCGTATAAAAGAGGTGAATGATGAGATCTCTATGTATCAAAGAGAGATCATGTAGTTTGCTAACAACCACGCTGTGTTATGTATTTTTAACCTAGCGATCTTCAACTGTAATAAGAAAGGCGTTCCCTAGTCATCTATCTGTGTTTATTTTTCCAATATAATGAAATCAATGAAGGCATGCACTTTTTTTATAACACATATAAGATGACTTTTATTTATTTCATTATTTTCTAGATGGTAGATGATAGTTTATAATGATATTTTAAACCCATGGGGAAATCGACATAGATGACTACAATTAGCTTTAGCTAGCATTTTTGCTTTCCTATATTTCACATGCATTACAAAAGGGTCATGAGCACGTGAAATGGAGCATATCCTTCAAGGAAATATGAATTTGTCACCCACTAAGATCGAATGGCTTTCATAATTGAATATGACGAGTATTTCATCTTTGCCTAATTTTATTCATTTAATTTTATGCTTACAAAAATGTAATTTCAGTGTTTTCTATGTTTGTTAGAGTGAATTGGAATGCATGCATGTCATGTTAATGAAGACATATGACTCACCTAGAATTCAATTGTGTTCCAACTCTACCCACAAGGATCATCATATGTAATGTATTTTTTTTCAATATTTCTTCTTTATTAGAAATTAAAATTTTATTAGAAGAAATATTTCAATAGTTCTTCTTTATTAGAAATTAAAATCCACTCGTGCTAAGGGTTGGTGTGTGTTGGCTCGCTCGACTAACCTAGGTTCATCCTTCCATACCGACCAACAAAACCCAAGGCATCAGCCTGACAGAGCATCATTTCATTTGAAACATCTACGACGCAAGTGAAGTCTCACCCGAGATACCTTTATGGACTGCACGAACTAGGCTTCCATAGTGATAGAAGGGGATCCTTCTGTGCCAATACTCGATAGACTACCCAACGATGTTGGTGGGTAATTGATCATTGAAATATAGTATAAACAACATCATACAGAAACATAACACAATCTTAATCACATCTACCAACACATTTAAGCATTATCATTCCATTTCATCATGAGAAACAATGATATTATCAGTTGCAGGAGGTAAGAAATCATCAGATAGAAAATAAACATACAACATTCGACACAGAGAATTTAACATGGAAACTCATACGAGAGAAAACCCCAAAAGCTCTCTTCATTTGGAATGATTTGTGTCTTGAACACTTTGGTATGCACACACAACCTGCAAATGTACCCCCAAAACTCCATTACATTACATCTACACAGACAACTTGCGGATCGACATAACATTACCTCCATGACTCTTATTCATTATTTGCACTACAACATACAATATTACAGACTTCTTTAGAAATTAACATCGATTGGATTTATCTTATATTCCCACCATTTAAATCCCAACCCCTTTACATTTTTATAGGATCTAATGGTCAATTTTGCATCCCACGCCCATTACCCATAAGTAGTCAACCTTTTCGAATAACTCAATACATACATTTAATGTTTCTCCAAAATTTGCACAAAAATCTGGAGCTAACCATTTTCGGCTCCACTCCGTTGTAGCCTTGTCCACACCTCGACTGAAATTCTCAAAACTTACATATAAAAATTTATGTCACTTACCTAGGGCCAACAATGTGGCCTAGGTTGGGTGTGATCCTTAGGTGATTTTGACAAATTAGATGCCTCTAGGTTGTTGCTTCTTATACCGCATGCTAGTCTTAGAAGTCAGAGACAAACTAGCAAAAAATAACATTTGTTTGGATGTAGTAGTAATTGACACATTATTCTGATACCTTTTACAATGTATTTATTTGTTTGAATGTATAAGGGAGTGGTTTTTAATAAATAGCTAACCACAAACCTTAAGCCATAAATATTTCCTAGCAAAGTAGATATTTTGAGTTGTTTGGTATTATTTTATGTAGAGTTTAAGGGTTAAGTCTCTACTTCTCAACATCTCTCTTGTAGTCTCCATGTATATGTAAATAGATTCCTTGTAGACTCTTGGGGAATCAAAGGGGGGAAATAATATCCACTATGAATAATGTCTATCACTGATTTAAGGATACTTCTTGGGCATTTAAGACAAATAAAATTTAGGCATAGAAGAAAATGTTATACTTTTGAATTTAACCATTAACCTAATTCATGTCTTAGTGTGAGTCTCCTCCTAGTGGAAAAGAAAGTGCATATGTATCCATAACAACTAGAAGTTGTTAGTCCTTAGCTATGGATTTATGTTTGGATTCAATGGGTCAATCATACATCGAAGTTTTTTTTTTTTTGTAAGTACCCATGGGGGATTTGAACTCTTGACCTTTCATTTACAACTTCTCATCTCAATTACTCATTGCCAATCCATCTAACCCCTGTGGGAAACCATACATTTTAAGTTAAAAATTACAACGAATATACAATTAAAACAAGCCAAAGGACTCTTTGTCCATGAAGAGATAAACAATAGATTTATTTCTGTGAGCAAGTCTGGATGTTATTCCATCCCTATTATAGAGAAACAACCTAATCCAAACAATTATCTCTATGACTCTAAGTTCTCTTTATGTTATTTTTATTCAATGTATTGAGTATTTAGTGTTTTCATCCTTTTGTGTCACTACATATACGCCCCCCTAAATATATTGTCATATTCATGAGTTCATAATGGTTGACCTTTTATTGAATGTAATTTATATATGTTGGATCGACTGTTTCTTTACCTAGGCTAGCCACTCCCCAAATTAGTTCACCCTCGGATGATCCCAAAAGCAAGTAAATGGTTCTTCTAGCTTAATCTTGTACATTGATGTGATATCTAGAGTATGAGAAATGCAACAATCACGGATTTGATAAAAAAGTAAAGTGTACATTAGCATCAATAAATATCACATTATAGTGGTAATGGAGAAAAACACATATCATTCATGTTATGAAATCGTTGAGCAAAAACAAATATCGAAACTCATACAAATGGCAATTCTACAAATAAAACTGTCATAAAAGAATTTACATGATGGGTAGGGGTGCCATCAAATTTAACCCCTTATCTCTAGAACTCCTTGGTTACTATAAATAGCCTTTCCATATTTCACTTATGTTTGATTCTATTATATTCATTTCCTTTCTCCCATTAGTTATGTCTTCCCCATTTCATTCTGATTCACACAAATTTAGTTGAATTTTTCCTAGGTAACCAATGATTGCAAGAGTAGGAAAAGAAGAAGGAAACAGTATATGAAAAGAATTAACTTATTCATGAAACATTGAATAGCTTATGAATTATATTGTTAAAGGTGAACTAATATATAAATGTAACAACAATGTTATGGGTTCTCACAATGTGTGCAACGTGACCTTTCTTTCTGAAAAGAGTGAATTGGTACCGCTTCAATGGCTTCATGATTCAGTACTTGATATGCCATATCTACTGATCTGATGAGGATTTTGATTCCATAATTCTTGACGGCGCAAGGGGCTACCTTCCTTACCTCCTCCTTTTAAGTGCTTAGAATTAACTACTTGTTGCATGGTTGTTTAACTTGGTTGTTGCATCTTCAAATGCTTATCCTTTAAAATAATAAAACCCAACTCAACTTTTTATGCTCCAATCCTAATGTATATGTTAATGAGCTTAAATATCATGTGATAACACATAATCCCCCATGATACTATTAGATGTAGTTTTCTACTAGTTTTCTATGAGGACAATTGGTTCAAAGTAACTATTAAATTTCACAATAACATAATAGAACTTAGTTTCAGTTTCTCTAAAACTAGGATTAGGGTGGTAGCATCCTCTGAGCACACAAATGTTATCAAGTAGTGTGAATAATATTTAAAATACTATTTAAATTACTCTAGGGTGAAGCAAAGGCATAGGGATACCAAAGTATAAATATGGATTTCTAAGAAAGAAGTAAGCAATATTAATGGTTATGTAATTCTTATTAATTGATAGAGAGACCATTTAACTAGGTTTTTTAGAGGTTTTTATTTGAGATTTGGGGTGGATTGTGGCCTATGCTTTTTTTCATTCAGGGAAGAGGATGAGACAAGTGTACTTTGAGATTGATTCTATAACAATTTTTCAAAATTTGAAATAAACAATTATAAAAAAATATATATGAATCTCTACTACTCCATATACCATTAATGTAGGGAAGAGGACGAGACAAGTGTACTTTGAGACTGATTCTATAACAATTTTTCAAAATTTAAAATAAACAATTATAAATATATATATATATATATATGAATCTCTACTACTCCATCTCCATCTACGCTCACATGATAAAGTTGATATAAATAAATGATACGCGTTGGTACACAGCCCTTTCTCGTGCAAAAGTTTTCATGTGACGGTTTAGCACTCCAGGTTTAATGGCCATTGGCATTGCTGCGTGATGTACAATGAATCCATCATATGCATCCCACTTCTTTTTTTTCTTCATATTCTTCTTCACATGAATGGCCTTAGTCGGTGAAAGGGAGGTGACATTTCTGTAAATCACGATACACAACACGCTTGAATAAATACAAGCAACTGAGCAAGCTGGCCGTGTATTTTTATGATGTTCATTACATATAACTGTCAATGGCAAAGCATCCAGAAAGTATCAAAACGTCTTTATCCAAAATCCTTACTCAAACGTGAAGCTGCACAGTTTTGTTCCTTGCACAGCAAAGGTAGTATTCGAACCAGCCTTTTCTCGTTATTAACGATAACAAAATTGATGCAAACAATTTTAGAAGTGTAGAAGGTACACATTTTTCTTTGTGGTTGCAAATTTGGATTAAAATTTAGGTAAGTCCTCCGCCACATTTCATTTTATGTGATTCACACAAATTTAGTTGAATGTTTCCCAAGAACGACTGCAAAACCACGAGAGAGAAAAAAAACAGTATTAAAACGACTGCAAAAGCAGCAGAAAAAGAAAAAACCAGCATTAAAAGCATTAATTTATTCTCAATAGAGAAAGTAAAACCAATAATTTATTCCTCAAACGAAAAAACCATAAAAAAATACGAGGAAAATAAAAAACCAGTATCAAGATTATTAATTTATTCCTCAAATCTTGAATATGGTAATAAGAACGATGCTGACAACACTGAACATGTATATATTTCATGTGAAGCTTCTAAAATTGAAAAAGCAAAAGGGACATTTGTCCTCCGTCTGTACAACGACAGATCCATGGTGCAAGCATACAAACATTTGTGGACCTTCCTCTCAGTGATGGAAATTTGACGGGCAAAATGGCCCGTTTTGACAGTCAAATACGGTTAAGAAATTTTGTGAACATTTTTTAATGAAGGGTAAATTTATCATTTAAACTTATTTTTGAATGGTAATCATTTTTTTAAAACTTTATTATATTACTACTAAAACGTCATTATAAATTATTATTAGTAATAGTAATACTTTTATCTTATTATTATATAAATCTATACTTTCAAGTTTCCAAATTCTAACCATGCTTTCAATAAAAAGAAAAATATTAAAGTTAGTATTATTTCCATCATCCATACCTTTTTATTTTGTAAGTTTCCTTCATTTATTTTGAAAAGAGAAATTGTCATTTAATAATGATTTTTCTTTTTTTCTTTGTTTTTTTACAATTGAAATTCGCATGTAGTTTTGAAAGCAGAAAATGTCATTGTTAACAATGAATTTTCTATTGTTTTCTTATTTTTATTACTATTGTAATTAGCAACTACATGATACAAATTTCACTCCTCAACTAAATGATTTGAAAGATGGGAGTTGGAAGCACTTGCCACTTGGAGACACAGTCTTGGAAAGCATTATCAAAGATTTTGCTTATATAATTTTTTTGGTTTACATTTAGAGATTTGTCTAAAAATCTATTATTTTGAAGAAATGTTATAAAACATTTCCTTGTATTTTTTTATAGTGTTTTCTACCATGATTTCTCTAATGTATATAGATTTAGACTAATTTTTTTGGTTTAGATTTAGAGATTTGTTTAAAAATCTATTATTTTGAAGAAATCTTATAAAACATTTGTTGATACAAATTTCACTCCTCAACTAAATGATTTGAAAGATGGGAGTTGGAAGCACTTGCCACTTGGAGACATAGTCTTGGAAAGCATTATCAAAGATATTGCTTGTAGAATTTTTTTGGTTTACATTTAGAGATTTGTCTAAAAATCTATTATTTTGAAGAAATGTTATAAAACATTTCCTTGTATTTTTTTATAGTGTTTTCTACCATGATTTCTCTAATGTATATAGATTTAGACTAATTTTTTTGGTTTAGATTTAGAGATTTGTTTAAAAATCTAATATTTTGAAGAAATCTTATAAAACATTTCCTTGTATTTTTTTATAGTGTTTTCTACCATGATTTCTCTAATGTATATAGATTTAGACTCAAAGAGTATTGATTAATTTTCCAACTCCATTGAAATTTAATTGAAAATTTGTATATTGAATTGAGTATTGATTTATGCAAGTACTAAATAAGGAGTTGAAGACATGAAATTTGTGTGCAACATTTCTAATGAAAATGGCCTCTCAAATTTGTAGAATTCTAGATCTTTAAGTTTTTGGAGGATGATCTTTAATTTTTTTGGAGAGTATTCATTGGTGAAAATTTAAAATTGTTGTTATTTTAAGGACTCTCTTTAACTTGTACACCATCTATGTGGTAATGTGATCAAACTACCCATCTCCTAAACATAAATGTTTCCATACTTAAGAGCTCTTGACTCTCTCCTTTCACTTCGAGAATCCTTCCTTAAACGAGACTTACTCTTTTTTTTTCCAAAGAAAAAATTCGTAAATATATTATTCACATTTAGCAGATGGAACTAATGTCCATTATACCAAAAAAACCCAACTATAAAACTGGAATTACATTCAAGTAATTGCCCCATGATGAGCACAATATACCATTACATTATCCAAAGTTTGACAGCCATCAAAATACAAAGTTTCAATGGTCTTTAATATTCCAAAACACAAAAACTGATCAGAACAGTAACAAACTGCAGATGCCCATGATATGCATTAATAATCAAAAGTTTCATACCATCAAGGTATTACCAAAAATATCAACGAGATAATCATAAGGCAGAAAGCCTTAAAATAGTCAAGCTCAAAAACTTCAATAGATGTCCAATCAAGACAGCTCATCATAGCTGTACAGTATGATCCTTAGCTTCAAAAGTTAGAAAACCCGAAAGGTTTCCACATTGTCTTCACCACGTTGTTCACAAATACTCCATGATCCTTCCAAAATACTTCCACCTGCTTTAGCCAATGCATCTGCTTTATAGTTTATTTCCCTATAAATGTGTTTAAAAGACACATAATCAATACTGTCAGTAAAACAGTGAACATATCGAAGAATCATGGTAAATTCAGTATTTAGTAATTTATACTTACCAGATGCCCAATTTATAACTAACTGGGAATCCCCAAATATTTGAATTTTATCCATATTATTCCTTTGTGTTAGCATAAGAAGAAGCTTGAGGACACATAATTCTGCAAAATTATTAGTACCCGAACCTAATCTCTCTTTGAAAGAAAAAAAATGAATATCAAATATGAACAGCATACGTCCAGCCCCACAAATATTTGGGTCCCTAGCTGTAGATCCATCAAAGTAACCCCAAGCATAAGTTTTGTCAATATCTTCCACAAATATTGATCTGATAGAAGCCATAGAAATGGACTGCAGTAAATTCTTCATCATACCCAAACTGTAACTAGATACCTATGTAGGGGTTAAGGCAAGATCCTCAAAACAAGACATATTTCTTGCTTTCCAAATAAACCAGAGTACTATGATAGGTAATGGTTTGATGAATACAACATCCGAAATAAAGCACCAGTTTTTGAAACATGCAGACACAGAATCTCCATTCCATAGATTGTTAAGTTTCAAATTATCCTCAATGATTAACCAAATAGATTGAGTGAATGGGAAATCCACTCCAATATGAAAGTTGGACTCACAACTCTGTTTACATAAATTGCACCTTCCAAGGCCTTCTCTACCCTTCAAACAAAGAACATCTAAGGTCAAAGATTTTCCAGAAAGAAGAAACCAACAAAAAAAATTTGTTTTAAGAGGACACTTCAACTTCCAGATAACCTTCCACCACCAGATCGGTTCCAATTCTCTATTCATAAGCTCAACATAACCCTCTTTTGGAGAATACTTTCCAGTTTTAGATAAATTCTAGACAAGACAATCATCTGCATCAGAAAGTCTAACATGGCTAGACTTGAGAATGCAATATATCCATTCCAAACATCAATCTCAAAAGGATCAATAAATCCAATGGTATCTGCAGATAACCATAGTTGAGACATCAAACCAGACAAACAATGAAGTCCAATATCAGATATAAAATAAAAACCAGCCAAATGTAATTTATCTAACGTAGGAGACAGTAGAACATGTCTCCATTTACAGCCAGACCACGAATCTGATCCAATACGAACAACTTTACCATCACCAATCTTCCAGACCAAAAAATTTCCAATAAGGTCAAAAGCCCAAAGAACAGCTTTCCAACAGATGGATATGTTCTTTTTCTTTTTATAAGAAGATCTAATCCAATCTAGAATATGCAATGGGTGAATACATTTGTGAACATCAATCTTATCCCATAAACCCGAACCATGAATGATATTCTAGACATTTTTTGCTGCAAGTGCCTTGGCAAATAAAACAGGAACTTTAAGTCCCCATCCACCCATAGATTTTGGATTAGCAAGTAAATTCCATGAAATCCAGGGTAAACCAAAAGAGTTTTGTTTACCAAACCAAAGAAAATTAAAACAGAGCTTTCTGATTTTATCTAAGACTCCCAAAGGTACCAAAAAGTGCATCTAGTAGACTGGAATGGCCTCTAAAATAGCTTTAATCAAGATCATCTTTCCTCCCTTAGACAACCAACAGAAGCTCCAATTATGAATCCTTTGTTCCAATCCCAATCCCTAATAAGATATCTGCATGGTTTAAGATGAAACCCAAGGTACTTCATACCATTTTCAATTTTGGCCATAGGAAAACTGAAAATTATCTGTAAAGTAATAACCTCAGTATCTTCCATACAAGAGAAATATAAAGAAGATTTATCATCATTAATTTTCATCCCAGAAGCCTTGCAGAAATTCATTAAAATATCATATAGAGTAGAGAGAGATTGTTCAGAACCATCATTGACCATGACAATATCATCCACAAAGAGGACATGAGTTAAAACAATGTCATTGCCAAAAGATAAACCATGATAAGTCTCACAAGTTTTAGCATAAAGAATAGCCCTCGCTAGGCCTTCAACCACTATAAGAAACATAAGTGGTGCCAGAGGGCACCCCTGTCTAAGACCCCTAGCATATTTAAAGAAATTGGTAGCAACACCATTGATGAGCAGAGAGAAAGATATAGAAGATAGGCTACTCATTGCCCAAGAAATAAAGTTTCCTGCAAAACCCATTTTTGCAAGTATAACCCGAAGATAGATCTAGCTAACTCAATCATAAGATTTAGATAGATCAATATTTATCATGACAACTTTTAAGGATTTAACATGCATAGTATGCATACCTTCCTGAATGAATCCCATAGCATCATGAATCTTCCTACCCGGTAGAAAACCAAACTGTTCACCAAAAATACATCTACCCAATACCTTTCTGGTTTTGATCAAAATAATCTTGCCAATAATTTTGTAAACAAAATTACATAGGGATATAGGCCTAAAATCCTCAAATGATAAGGGATGAGCAATCTTAGGAATAAGAGCAAGAAAGGTAGAATTAAATACAGTTGGGATTTTACCACTTATCCGGTACAATTCAATTACTCTTAAGAGATCCTCACCCAATACATCAAAAAAACATCTTTAAACCTCTACATGAATGCCATCTGGTTCAGGACTCTTATCATTTTTGCTAATGGTTAGAATATGCTTGATATATTTCAGAGTGATAACCTGCATGAGCTCAACATTATCATCCTCAGAAACAGATGGAGGGAAATGACCAGAACTTTAAACAATCTCAGGAAGCTGAAGATCAACTTCTTCTTTGAACAGACTCTCAAAATGCTGAATCCCAGCCTCAGCAATCGCCTCCGATCCTTCCACAAGATTTCCAAAATCGTCATTAAGTTTCCATATAGTATTACGACATTTCCTATGGGAGCAAATTTATGAAAGAAAGGGGTATTGTCATCACCACAAATCAACCATAAATCCCTACTTTTCCGACGAGCCTCCTTTTCCTGGTAAAGAAGAATAGATCTCTTGTGAGATTCAATCTCAATCAATAACGCTTTATCCTCCTCTGATATAAAACCAATAATATTCCTGTCATAATACCTTTTCAACTCATATTGAATATCAACCAGATCCTTAATATTCTGAGCATTTTTCTTCAGAGACCACTTAATAGAAATCTCTTTAATTCTTTTAAGGTTCTCAATAAATTGAGAAATAGGAGATAAATCAGACCGGGCATCAAAAAGAACCAATGATTCTTTTAATGCTTCAACCAACTCAATATGATCCAACCAACCAGCATTAAACTTGAAAGGACAATGGGCCTTAGGAGACTTAGGAGAAATTTGCAGATAGACAGGTTGATGATGAGATACACCACCACACCCAATCCATTGTTTAAGAAGAAAATCACAATCTAGAAAATCAGCTGATACTAAAAGTCGATCCAACCTTTTACATATACTCTCAGAACCAACTCTTCAGTTACTCCAGGTAGGAATAGACACCAAAGGATTGATATCAACAAACCCCAGGCTATCCAAAAGCTAATGAAAAAAATTGGTTAAAACATCCACACGAGCTTTAACCCCCCAGATTTCAGAAAGTCCCAAGGGAAAATTAAGATCTCCACCAAAAACTAAAAAAGGAGACAAGAAACAGTCCATTCTAATCAAATTGTTCCAGAATGGTTCCCTATCAAGGTATGGCCCATAAAGATTGACAAACAATATTTCCTTCTGCAATTCAAATGAGCGTAAGACAGCACACAGTCCAGAAGTCATGGCCCAGGCATTTTGAAAAAGAAATTTGCAAGAATTCCAACCCAAAAGGAGTCCCCCAGATCTGCCCTTAGCATCCACTGAAATGAACTTCCAACCATGAATCAAAAGTTCCAAGTATTTAACCAGAACACATTCCTCAATCATTGTTTCTTGCAAAAATATAACATCAACTGCCTGTTCGTCAATGAGTCTTTTAACCGCTAGTTTCTTAGGTTGACTAGCCAAACCCCTACAATTTAAAGTCAAAAGGATCATAAGGGAACCTTGTTAGGGGCAATTGCTCTAAGCTCCCTATCTCCATTCATCATAGAATGTAAATCTTCTAAAACATCTCCAGTCAAGCCCCTAATAGATTTAAGATTCCCAAGAGTATCCTTGACAGGCCGAAAACCCTCATTAACAGATTTCGAACAAGAACAAAGAAAATAACCCTTGCTGACAATGGGAGAAACCTTACAAGGAGATACAAACCCCAAATCCCTCAAAGCTAAATTCAGAGCAGAAGGAGATAAGGCCACAGTGGGATAACTAAAGCAAGGATTGATATCTAGGTCGTCCGACATATTAGAAATGCTTAAAGATTTAAGGGTTGCTAAAGGTTCAATATCAGGAATTAAAACCTCCTTAACATAATTCAATTCCAAATTTCTCTCATCCAGAGACAATCCATCCTTAGCAACGAAATTTTTCCCACTATTTTTGACCCTCCATACTTTATGAGCTCTAGAAGAAAAGTATTTATTGAAGGGGAGTGAACATTCATTCAACAAATATCCAAACCCATGGCATCTATAACATCTAAAAAGAACTCCTAGATGATCCAGTGGCTGATAGAATTCACTACTACCCTTTTTAATAACCAGTTCAGCAGGTAACCCATTACGAAAATCTAACAAAACAAGAACTCGACCCATACAACAAACCCCATTTTGCAAATAAGTAAAATCAGTTTCCAAATGGGATCCCAGGGTGTTACCGACAAGTCTAAAAAAGTCAGAAGACCAGAATTCGAATGGTAAGTTTGGGAGTTTGACACAAATAGGAACTTGATCATACCTTTCCTTCTGTGGATCAAATAAAGGCATCCATTCCTTGATGAGAAGGCCAACTTTATCCCATCTCCAAACTCCAGCCAGAATCCGATCGGCATCTTCCACAGAGGAGAAGTTAAATGCTATACAGCCCCTTGGAAGCAAATAAATTGCAGGTATAGCACTGATAACATCTTTCCATGCCATCTCAGCCCACCTGTGAATACTATCAGCATTAAAATTACGCCTTCCAAACCTCCCAACCAAAGTTAGAGCATTGGTGAGAACAATGTCATTTAAAAGCACATCTTCCCCCAACATCATTAAAACCGGATTGATTTTCTTAATGGATTTGTGCTAATGCTTCTTAGGCGTATCAGTCCCCATACATTCCGGAAATACAGAAACATGCACATGCTCATTACCCGAATCCAAAGGCCTAAAATAAACATGAGTCCCATTAGATTTAGGAACAAATCCCAAGTCTGCATTCATGACTTCGCATACCCCCTGATCCGTCACAAATGCCATGAGAATATCCTGTAAACACTTCCTTATAACCTTATCAACATGAAAGCCATAACCATTTTGATAATGGTCACCAGAACCCTTAAAATCACATTTCAAGATACCCATAGTATCCGAAAGAAAACCTGAACTCATAGCAGGAGCCTCAACCTCATCCAATGTTCTATTCCCAGGACATGCAGAACAATGCCCAGACTCTGTGCATCTAATAATGGCCTCCGAAGCCAAATTTCTCATGCAGGATCCGGAAAGAGTATTTGATACCACATAATATAGAGGATCAGAACTAGAAACATTAACCACATCAACACCCAATGAGAGTACTCCAACAGGGACTGATTTACAATCCGAAAACATCGACCCAGAATCAGCAGAACCTGCTACCAAGGGTTTCTCAGTAGAGACTTACTCCCTAATTGTTTGTTGGTGGATCCAAAGCGGTGCTTGGGATTTCTTTTCTAAGGTTTAAAAAAAATAAAAACCAATTGCAAGCTATCGGCAAATCAGAAGTCAAGGATTAGTTTAAAGGATGAACTATATTGAAAGAGACATGGAGTAAATTTAGGGGTTGCATAGTTTGCCTTATATTTTTATTTAATATTAATTTAGTATATAAATGGTATATAAAATGAATAGGAATCAAGTTAATGTATCATGATAGATATTAATAATGATATTTTTTATTTTAATATAATAATGTTGAAAAAAATATTATTTTAAAAATAATTAACAGAAATCAATTATTGAAGGGTATATATTTTAGCAAACCTTCAATGTTGAAGGGTAAAATTTTAAACAAGACTTTTCATGAGATGCAATATAAAATTCCAAAAGCAAAAAAAAATAAAAAAATTGACGGATAAAATAAAAACCAAGTTCTAACACCGCTTCCTCTAAATAATATATTTTGTTTTTAAGAAATGCTCCGCTGTGGGCCGCTCTATTTCCCTATAACACTATATAAACTAAACTTTTGGTTATTTTCATTTGAAATTTAGCTATTTTTTCAATCAAAATATTGTGGAAAGTGTTTAAATGGTAGCTTTTTAGTGGTTGGAAATACATAATTGGATAGACACACCAGAAATAATAATAGAGAAACTTGAATCCAGTTCTACAATCAAAATTGCAATTTCATCACTAAAAATCACATTTTCAACAATTCCAAAAATTTTAAAAAAAAATACAAATCCTTTGAAGTTTATCCCATTCCCCTCACACCACCACCATAGACACAGCATGCGTATAGGTAATCCCAACACCAGACGCCTTCTTTGTAGTTAGTTATTTCATGGCAGCGGATTCTGTAGGTAGTACACTACACGAAGTCCAAAATTCTGCTTTATTTTATTTTTTATTATTATTATTTTTTCATCAAGTGGACATTAACCAACGAATTTTTATGGCTCATTTAGGATTGTTGGTTACCCTTTGACTTCCCACAGGTTGAACAATATTTGGCTATGTTCGGGTATCACAAATCCAACAATGTCACGAGTATATCCTCTATGCGAGAGGATGGATCATTTAGGATTGTAGAGTACCCTTGAGTTCCCAAAGGTTGACCAATACTTGGATATGTTTGGGTATCACAAATCCAACAATGTCACAACGACTATATCCTCTATGCGGGAGGAACAAAGGAATTGATGGTTGCAATCTCAACACTTCTTTCATCACTGCAGGAGGTAAAGGAGACGATCCATGTCACTTTCTTCCTCAATTTTGTTGCACCCAACAATCTTGTCCAATTGTGCTTAGACTTCTGTCATCACTCATTCTGTTTTGGTTTCTATCATGTCATTTCCTGTACCCAAAATTTCTTGCTCCAAACAAAGGAATTAAATATAAGAAAGTAACAGGACTGTCTTCACTCTTCACTATTCGCAACTAGCCCATGCAAGGGGCTATCTAGATTTCTCGGGCCAATTCGATTTCTTACTATCACTGAATACTTTTTCTAACATGTATAATACTAACATGAGATAATCATGGACTTACCACAAGCAGAACGTTTAAGAGATCATTTTTAGTAACATTTTTGTCTATGTATTTTTTCTCTGCTGGAAAGGTGATCCTGTCTATATTTATCAAGAATGACATATACCTTTCTCCTATGGTTTATCATGTTGGAAAAAGTAGTTACTCAGAGAAGCGGTATCAACCCTCATTGACTCTTTTAGAGTCCATATTAGTTCAGATCTTGTTGGTGAGTCTGACAAGAGTGAACAGTCCACGATTTGGCAATGAAAACTAGTCGAATTAATTTTTGAAGCTAAGTTTGTAGGTAGATAGTTATTATAGTCTTTAATGGTAAGCCAGTGAGAAGCAAATTCTAGTTTTCCTATAAGTAGAAGAAGAAGATTGTAAATTAATTTAGACACAAGAGACACAATAGACAAGCAGAGAGAGCTCGAGAAAGCTCAGAGGATAGAAAAGAGTGAAGAAAGAATTGTGTCGAATCTCAAGCTTCTGTGTGTTTTAATATGTCGAGATCCAAAGCTTAGTAAAAGGTTAAACATATCTGTAAATTTCAAGTTTGGAATTAGGGAAATATAGTTCTTTGTTATGTCCGGACAAGTTATATAAATCAAATAGTTTATGCTTGAATGCATGTTTATTTTGCCGCACATTTTCTAGAGAGTTACTTGACTAAATTTTGTTTACATTTACGGTTTGAGTGGAAGATCAAAGAATCCATAAATTTCTCACTGAGTAAAAGTTCCAGGTTTTACCGCAGAGTGGTCGGTACAAGTTTCCTAAATGTTTGGTTATATGTTTTTGTAATTTTGTAGAATTTTTGTTGTGTCGGATTTTACTTCATATTACTAGTGGGTGAAAAACATAAACATTCGTAATTTCTTAAGTCTTTTAGACTACAAAATATCATTTGTAAATTCGGACTAAAACCAAACTAGAGTAAGTGAGTCCAAGTAAAATGGTCTAGTAAAATCAACAAGTTGTCTAAGTGGTCAAACCAACAAGTTGTGGTGTAAGTTCTATCTAAGTTGTAAAATTGACAAGTTGTTGGTTACCGAAAAGTTCTCAAAGCTGACAAGTGGTTGAAGTAAAACCTGTGGATAGAAATGACAAGTAAAAAGAACTTGTCAAGGAAAAAGAGTCGGTTCTAAAAGGCTAGTAGACTTGTCTAGTCGGTGTTAGACAAGTTTCACCTGACAAGTAAAAATAAGTAAAAAGAGGTCGGCCTGAAAATTTTATGATTGAGCAGTAACTCAAGTTTGTCAGCTCGGTTTTTGCTAACATATCCTTGTCTGATCAATAACTACTTGAAGCTCTAACAGTTTGGCAATGCTCTCTTTCAACACCTAAGAAACAAGAGAATAGGATCAGACTGCGTGTCTTCTTGCAAATGGATAATATGGTTAACTTGCAAACAAAAATAAGAATTTTTCTTTTCTTTTTACTTTTGGGGCTGGGATAGAGTGCCTTTGGAAACCCCAACTTTTACTTTGACCAAAATACTTGTCACGGGATTTGTGTGGGACAGACTTCACTTTTTTGTTCAACTAATTTGTGTGTGATAGACTTCACAAGCTGGTCGAAAAACCTTTTAGGGACTCACTTTTTGTTTGACACACACCCACTTGACTTTGAGAGGCTTTTACAGCGACAAGATTTCCGCGACAACACTTTTGGTTGCGACCAAGTCTTACTTTGATATGACAAAGGATATTTCTTAGTCTAAAGACCTATGATATGAACAAAAACACTTTTCACCTACCCATAACTTGGGATAAACCTTAACACAATTGTATTGGGACAGACTCACAATATTATAAAACCAAATATCAAATAAGACTGTTGTCGAATAGTTTGTGACTAAAACTCAAACTTATGTACGGTGAAATATTTGTGTACTCTCTGTTTCTTTCATAGAAAATAAATGTAAACAACATTCACTCAATTTAAATCAAGAGAAGATGTGCAGATTAAATAATAAATACATACAATCATAAACTATGAATTTATATATTGTCGCAAGGTTACAGGAGAGCTATAGTCACCAATACAAACTTGAAAACTACAAGGATGTTTCCCCTTTTACAAAGCTTTGGATCTCAATACATTCTAGAGTAAATGAGTGTGGGCTCTCAAACTCTTCTTTGAGTTTTTCCTTCTTCTCCTTTGTCTCCGTCTTTCTCACGCTCTCTCTTGAGCTCTATTTCCACACTCTCTCTCTTTGATTTACAATCTTCTTCTATTACAAATACACAGACTAAAATTCTTCTACCGACTTGCATTAAATACTGTAATAAATTTATACCTAGAAACTTATCTTCAAGAGTTCAATTAGACTTATTTATATATGGAGAGACATGAACGCTTCATTGCGATACATAGTCTGACAAAAGTTGGCTGTTTCAGACTCTGACAAAGTCAACAGAGAGGTGATCATGATCAGTGAGTAATTAATTATTTTCAACATGTCTCTAGTTGATAATCTTAACGAGTAAGTGGATTTTGGATTAGAACCTCCCGTCACTACCTCAACATGACAAAAGAGGAGAAGTTTTGCACAGTGAACTCTGTCATGCACAGAGCATGTTTAAACTCTAAAGCATTTTGTAAATTTTGTTTCAAAAAAAAAATCCCAATCAGCTCATAATTAAGGGGGAGTGTTGGAAAAATTAATTATTCGCAGAATTCGTGCCAAACCTCAGCCGACTCTGTCAGAGTCTGTATTAGTTCAAATCTTGTCAGTCAGTCTGACAAGAGTGAAGGGTCCATGATTTGACAATGAAAACCAACCGAATTAATTTCTAAAGCTAAGTTTGTAGGTAGATAGTTATTACAGTATTTAATGGTAAGTCAGTGAGATTCACGAAGAAGCAAATTATAGTTTTCCTATAAATAGAAGAAGAATGTTGTAAATTAAGTTAGACACAAGACACAAAATAGACAAGCAAAGAGAGTGAGAGAGAGCTCATAGGATAGAAGAGAGTGAAGAAAGAATTGTATCGAAGCTCAAGCTTCTATGTGTTTGAATATGTCGAGAGTTGAAGCTCTGTAAAAGGTTAAACATCTCTTTAAATTTCAAGTTTGCATTTACGACAATATAGTTCTTTTTTATGTTGTGACAAGTTATATAAATCAAATACTAGTTTATGCTTGAATGCATGTTTATTTTTCCGCATGTTTTCTCCAGAGTTACTTGAGTAAATGTTGTTTACATTTACGGTTTGAGTGGAAGATCAAAGGATCCATAAATTTCTCACCCAGTAAAAGTTCCATCTTTTATGACATAGTGGTCGACACAAGTTTCTTAAATGTTTGGTTATATGTTTTAGTAATTCTGTAGAATTTTTGTTGTGTCGGTTTTCACTTCATATTACTGGTGGGTGAAAAAAATTTGTAATTTCTTCAGTCTTTTAGACTAAAAAATATCATTTGTAAATTCCGACTAGTACCAAACCAGAGCAAGTGAGTCCAAGTAAAACGGTCGAGTAAAATCAACAAGTTTTTGAAGCTGACAAGTGGTTGAAAAGAACTTGTCAAGGAAAAAGATTCGGGTCTAAAAGGTCAACCATATCAGTAGACTTGTCTAGTCATAGTTAGACAAGTTTCACCTAACAAGTAACAAAAAAGAAAAAGAGGTTGGCGTGAAAATCTGATAACTAACCAGTAACTCAGGCTTACTAACTCGATTTTTGCAAATTGGGGTATTAGAGCAAGGTTTAGGAAATAAATCTTTTCTTAAAAAGTGGAAAAGTAATTTTCTAAGGAAAATTAAAAATTAAAAATGGCTTCCACTTCTGGTTCATTGCAAGCTCCAACTTTTATAGGAAAGAATTATGAATATTGGTATCTAACAATGAATGCTTTGTTTATAGGTCAAAATGTGTGGGAGATAGTCCATCATGGTTATGTAGAACCAACATATATGACATCATATAACAATCTCACACAAGATGAGAAAGATTCCTTGAGGGGAACATAGGAAGAAAGATGGAAATGCTCTGTTCTACATACATCAAACCATGCATGAAAGCATACTTCGAAGAGTAGGAATAGCAATTAACGCTAAGCAAGCATGGGATACACTGGAGATCGCCTATCAAGGCTTTGGCAAGGTAAAGACTTCCAAGTTGCAAATTCTGAGAAGAGATTTTGAATCTCTTTCCATGAAAGATTCAAAGTTGGTAGACTCATTCTACACCATATTTGTTGGTTTGATAAACCAACTGAATCTCATGGAGAAGCCATAGAAGACCAAAGGATTGTTGAAAAAATTCTCAGAATTATTCCCCCAAGATTTGAATCCTTGGTTGTGACCTTGGAAGAACAAACAAACATGTCAATGTTTACCATTAATGAGTTGCAAGCTTCACTCATCAATCATGAACATAGAATCAACAGAACACAAACATCATTGAAAGGTGCATTCACAGCACAGTCATCCATAAGCTGTGGTAGAGGCAGGGGTAGAAACAACTCCAGAACCGGGGGAAGAAGTTCCTCCAGAGGAGGATGAGACAGAATTATTGCAAATGTTGCTTGTAGAGGAGAGAATCAGAATCCAAGTCAGCCAAGTGGCTAGAGGTTTGATAAATAAAAATTCAATGTCATTATTGTAAGAAATTTGGTCATTGTGCATATGAATGTAGGAAGAAACAATATGACCAAGGAAGGCAAAGCCCAAATCGGTCGACAAAAACTAGCACTCTGACAAGTGCAATGTTAATGGAATATGCATCTCCAATTGAATGAAATGTTGTTCAAGAAATTCCACATGACATATGGTACTCAGATTTAGGATGCAGCAATCATATGACTAGTAATTTAATTTTTTTTTCCATTCTAGATAATTCAGTTCAAACTGATGTTACACTTGGAAAGAATGTCTAAGTTATTGTTTTGGGAAAAGGTACTATTGGTATTCTAACCAAACAGGGCGAGAGTAAGTATATCCCTGATGTCTATCATGTCAAAGGTATGAAACATAATTTGTTGAGCATTTGGCAGCTGATACAAAAAGGTTACAGAGTCTACATAGAAGATGATCAGTGTGTGATTAAAGACAAGCATACAAGCGACAAGTTGGTAGAAAAAAGTGCCATTGACAAGAAATCACTTGTTTCCATTGAGGATAGTTCTCGAAATGAAAGGAAATAGAACTACAAGGGTTGTGTTCAATGCAGAAACTAAAGAAGCAGTCGAGTACCTTGACAAGAAAGAAAATGAGAGCGCTGATTTTCAGGCTGCATTTCAAACAAAAGTTCAGGATGAATCCTAGTTGTGGTGAGTTGATGCTACTGCACACAAAGAATATGGTGAAAGGGGGTGAATCCACGGACCTGGGTAACACTTTTTGGCAAGCGGATTTCGGCAAAATCAAAAAAATGTACCTCGACCGAGGTATTAGCTCGGTCGAGGTACATACCTCAACCGAGGTGCCTTTTTCAAAAAAATTATAAAAAGAGGCCACGGTCCAAAGACTACAAAATATATTCATTGTACTTTGCT
>LPNX011037946.1:15869-78640 GCA_001517045.1 Pseudotsuga menziesii | reverse complement strand
TATATATATTTCAAATTTATCCATCCATCAAGCCTAGCCCAAACGCAATTATAGGTATATGGGTCTTGATAAATGCCATACATTTATAATGATAAACAAAATCTTTAGAGCCTACCGTTGGTAATTCCAGAAGATAAAAGGTGTATGTATGAAATAGTCCAAAACACATAGCCGAAAACGCATCTGTAAAGTATGACATTCACATAAAAAAATTCATACTTTTAAATGGAGGACTCCATTACCAGATCGGCACAAAAACCAATTCTTGGTTTTGTATGAATAAAGGAAGACTATCTAGGTTGAGATTGTATGGATAAAGCGCAGTCTAAAGAGGTTGAGGTCGCAAGTTTAATTCATATTAGTCGGCACATTTACTTCCTACTATTCCAAACATTCGCATACCAAAAGATAGTATAGAAAGGGGCAAATATATATGAGCATCTTTTTCACAGAAAAAGAATAAAACAAAATGCATAGAATCTCCAGCAGGGTTTCCATTTTCATAGGAAGCGTTTAACATTCCATAGTCATATTTATTGAGGTATTTAACAGTACTTTCCAATGCAGCGTTTATCCTGGTCCAAAACGCAAACAGAGTTCAACTACATATTAAAACGAATAGCCATACACCTCGGATCCCAAATCGATACAGATTCAGAATTGTTCCCAATGCAACCCTTCAGATCCCAAATCTATACGGATTCAGAATTGTTCCCAATGCAACCCATAGACCCAGTTCGTTATATACCAATGAAAATCAAAAGCCTAAGCTTAACTTTCATGCATTCTACATACCTAAGCATTGTGGCAGTGCATTATACAGATCGACACTTACACTTAGCATTCTACAACTTTATAACCAGGAAATCTACACATTTACGCTAGCATCAGTACAAAAGAAATTACAACAGTAAGGTTACCATAATGTAGAGTAATTATCATAGCGCGTGCTACCACGATGGGTTAATTCTGACTTGATCTGCTTCTCCCTGGGCTGTGTCACTGCGCCAATGGCAATACTACCCAACACGTCCTATTCTTGGTTATTTTTCCTTCAGAAACAATAACACTGGGTTCTCCCATATCTGTTCAAACAATCCCGGTGGAAGAACATCTCTCAGATCAGAGATCCGGTAGAAGTCTACACTCCAGGGGTCGATCTTCCTAAAAAGAAACGTGTCCTTAACCTTCGAGTTCTTCTTCATTTATACTATTGTAGAGTTCTCATTTCTTTCCTCACAACGCATGTGGGATTTACATCGTGTACATCTTTTGTGTTCAAAACAGATTTTTTTTTTAATTACATTACGTGTTCATAATTTCGAACCCTGTCCTTCTCTCCCTTTTTCCTCTGCCTATTTTTCGATGGTTCTCTCCCTTTAGTTCAAGTTAGGTATCAACTGTCTTTATGCAAAAGCATTTCATTATATTATGATATCACTTGGTATTTATAATAATAGGCATTTTTCTTTTTTTAGTTAGACTAACCCTTTTATTATATTTATGATACCACTTCCTTTTATGATATTTATAAATATCACTTTGGTATTATAGTAAAGGAATTTTCCTTTTAGTTATATTAACCTTTTTATTATACTTATGATATCACTTCCTTTTATGATATTTATGAATATCACTTTGGTATTTATAGTAAAGGAATTTTCCTTTTATTTATACTACCCTTTCATTATACTAAGGGTATTGGGATTATATCAAAAATTAATATAAAGGCCTTATAAAAGTCATATGCCTTCTAAAACCTTCTCTTCATTCTTTCCTTCAAGTGCATATATATAAATTCTTCTATATTTATATGTAGGAGCCCATTTTCTCTATCATTTGGCACATTAATACCCACCCACTTAGCATAGTGGCATTGGTATCGTACTAAATAGAAGAGTTACCTCACCGAACTCCAACAATTATACAATTACATGGTCCTCTTGTTTTCTCAAGCGAGTAGAGCATTGTTTCTAAATCGACTCCACTTTACATACAAAAATATTTGTCGCGTTAGTAAATAAACACAACTCTCTAAATTCTTAGGATTCGCAAGTACCTCGACAACGCACTGAGGTCTTTGATCAAGTACTTTCTTGAACACCCTTTCCCCCTAGTGGATTCGTTCCCACAATCGTTTTAAGTCGCACACATTTTTAGTCTCCTAGCAACTATGACTGCATTTATAATTTTCAATGAACCAGCTTTCATACTTACAGTGACTATTACTTACGCTTTGTCGTATTCCGATCGTGTACTAGGGGGGTGTTACACACTTTCCCCCTAGAAATAACACCGTCCTCGGTGTTACCTATTTCGCCAGCCTTGTCTTTACTTCTTCTTCTGGTTCTCACTATTTTTCTTTCACCTCTTTCATGAAGATAATCCAACTTTCGCTTGTTCTTTACCCTATTCCCTGCATGGTATCATAGTGCCTACCTAGAACATTATCACAACCATATATATTTTCCATGTCAAAATAGAAAAATGCATATCTAATATGGTCTTTAGGTCACCAACTTGCAATATAAACATAAATTTGTATGCGTGCTAATATCAACATCAACAACAATGTATAACTCAGAAATCCAACATTATACAATTTACATAACATGTCAGTTATATTGCCAATAAGGAAACATATAGATACCATTTTACCTGTATTGCACTTTCCATTACTTTATTTTTAAGTCATAAGTTTTTTTTTTCTTTTTTTTTATAATTATTTACAATATTATAGTTTAATAATTTCTTTTGTTTCTCCAGGTGATATCAAGGGTTCCATGACCGTCTTCATGCCCTTCAAATATCCCGCTTTCCATGGTGGGGAGTTAGTGCGATGGCTAAGACCACATTAACTCAGTCCAATCCACGCTGTAGAGAGACTCATGGTTACTGAGGAATGAGGTAAACACCTCATTGCGTGCCCCTCAGTTAATCCTCGTGAGTGACCAAGTCCGCGGCCTACCCTCACGGCAGCATGCCTCTTGCAGGTAAAAGCCTCTCTCACTTTTCAACCTGCTACATGGAAAATATGTGCTCACCATACTGGTACTTTCCTTTCCCAAGGACCCCCGAGCTGAATGGGGTTGCAGGAAGAAGTACCCAAGCACGATCAGAGTGTGTAGAATCTCTAAGGGCCTCCCAACCCTGTTCACACCTGATGAACCAAACTCTCTACAGCCACCATCCACCTCTGCTTTTATCCGTCCAACATTAGGGTAAAAAGCATCCCATATCCAATCTTCTAATTTAGGATTTCTTTACTTAACTATTCTTAAATTCCATTCCTATATTTTTGCCTTTTGATTTGCTATTTTTGTTTGTGCAATGTGTTAATATTTAGAATCTTCTTTTATTTTGTTTATCATGATTTCTTTTTAT
Organism: Pseudotsuga menziesii; assembly: GCA_001517045.1. Classification (NCBI taxonomy): domain Eukaryota; kingdom Viridiplantae; phylum Streptophyta; class Pinopsida; order Pinales; family Pinaceae; genus Pseudotsuga; species Pseudotsuga menziesii. The sequence goes on along the minus strand of LPNX011037946.1, from coordinate 75,256 downwards.
TTTTATTTTTATGTCATAAGGTTGCACTGTAGCCCAAGTTCATAAGCAAATCTACTTTCATGTCCTTGAAAGATTTGTTTCATACCTTGCGATTATGTATGAGAGATCAATAGTCTCTATGTTTTCACAGCCTGATTTCCTAGGCTTCTCTTGCATGCCCGATATTACATTGCATCTAACCACAATTTTTCCATCTGGTGTCTGCATTCACTTAGCACTCATTCAATAGTTAATGGAATCTAATTGGAGATTCTTTAAGAAGACCATATTCTACTTTATAACAGATCACAACATAGCATCTTATATCCTCATTCACCATTATTTCTAAAGCAAAGCGATAGCAATTCCAGGATAAGTTTTTTACCTCATGTTTATGTTCATTTAGGCCACAAGCTCAAATGCTATTGCTGTGCGCACCTGTAGGGGGAGCATCAAGGGTCTGTTCCTGTTGTTTTTATGGACCCAAAACTTGAGAAGTTCCCATGAATCTATTGTCCCAACCAGAACAATTGTTCTTAGTTAACAACAATTTGTTCATAAAGGTGTTAGCATTTGTGCCTTACTACTATTATTCATTTGGCATATTTTTTTATACCTGCATAATCCTAACAATATGCATTTTTAATATAGTCATCCTTTCAGCATCACTTATGTTCTCAGTTAGATTTGCACATAATGAATTTAGCTACACTTGTTAGGATTTTGGGAAAATATATTTACTACTTTAAATGATTTATTCGTCAAAATTCATTGATAGCTACCTTGTCCCCAAAAAAATGGTGTAAAGTCAAATTTTTGCTTACTTTACATGACGAGATGGGACTTCTAAAAGGACTGGAAACATTTCCTTATAAGTCACCTTTTTATTTCTTGCTAATTGGAAAACAGAAGATTCAGAACGTTAAATCCCTATTCAGCAGTTCCTTACCAATATGTATCAGTTCATTAGCAGCCAGTACAACAATTAATGTAAGCCCTAAAGGTGGTTTCTCAAATAAATTTATTTGTCTTGTGCATATTTATGCAGACTTACATACCTCTACCAAAATTTTTGTGCAACTCAAAAGGAGAAGATACACTTGTCTTAATCATGGATAAAACATCTTCAAAATAAACAAAATATCACCATAGCTATGTACTTACCTCGTTGGGCCTTACCTTGAAGTGGAGAGTCTATTCCTGCATAATTGCAGGGTCAACCAATACATATAATTACTTAAAGTTGCTGCACTTTACAGTATTAGTGTTGTATATCAACGTGAGTCCATTGATTTCCTGTTATCTCCAGCCAACTGGTTCATCAATTTAAAAAAACAAAATAGGTAGAATCATTTTGAGCCCAGATAGGCCCGAGTGTTTTGACCTTTCCTCTAATACCATATGTAGAGCCCCCAAGATTCCTCAATGTAGATTATGAGAAAGTGGGATAAATTTTTGACTTACTATGTGTAAACAAGCCAACTAGGTTAGGCATTTGAGCGCGTATAAACACATAGTCATAAGTGATGCTATCATTTATACTCTATTCACGTAAGAGAGCTGTAATTTATTTCAGTTAAGTTCCATTGAGTAATTGTTAAGGGGACTCTATTCAGAACCATATTAGTACAAGAATAATACTAAGAACTTATACCTTTAGTATAGCCTCACATTTGTTCACAATTAAGAACCATGAATCTACAATATCTATAATACAATTCCACCTAAGTGAATCTTTAGATATAATAGTTTTGTCAATCATTAGGTTGTCCCTCGAATGGAATAATAGTTACACTTTACCACTTTCACTTATTTCCTCAATGTCTTTCGCAACCTCTCTCCATCAACGAGTTGTAGGTTCTGCATCCAACACTCAAGGTACGTGTTAGTACTATAAAACATATAAGCTGCATGATAAACTCTATAAACAAAATTTAAACATTATACTTGTGCTAGTACTCTTGGGAGAAACCATTCAAGATGATGCATGAGTCCTTTCGAGAGCAATTTCCACCATTGTACAGCAGTTCCTGCAACTGCCCCTTAATGTAACTGAACAAGCATATTAGTACCATACATTCAAGAGCATAAATCTTATACAAGGTATTTACATCCATAAACAAAATAACATTTAAGAGTACTTCTTTTGAGCTTAGGCGACTGAAAACATGTGCAAGACTTTCCTCCCAACCATAGGCTTCCCTTGACTTTTGTGTTCCAGTCTGAAGCCACCCCCGAGCTGGGCAACGAATCCACCAAGGTTCGGAGGTAGTTAATTTCTTTGCCAACGTTTTGTGACAAAGTATAATCCTCATTTATGCGATATCTATGTGTAAGTATGAATATATACATATTTCACATATAGGTTTCTTTCCCCAAGTTCCCTTGATCAAAACCATACATTTATACTATATAGCCAATAGTATATCTACGTGCATGGAAAAATATACTTATATATACCATATATGTCTATTAACACTACTCATTTCCTATTATAACTTTTAATAATGGGTATGACCCTCCATCAAAAACAACCCTTAATTCAATAAGAAAATATGAGTACATGAATTCAAGATGAAAATATGAATAAATATAATTCACATTATTCATTATGAAAATATGAGTACATGAATTCAAGATAAAAATATGAGCATGTTAATATAATTCACATATATAATAAATTCTTTAATTAATACTATGACTATTAATCAACTCCTTTTCTAACTTTTGATGAACCAACAAAAGGCAACCTTTACTTCAATATGATAATAGGAGTATCTTTAATTCCATTTTATCTATCGTTACATTTGTACTTATAGAAGCGAATAGTATAACTCATGGGAAATACATTCTTGAATTCCATGGAAAATATATTAAACAACTCTACTCTTTTCTAAATTTTTGATAAACCAACAAAAAAAAACCTTTACTTCAATATGATAATATCATTATCTTTAATTTCATTTATCTAATCCATTTATGGAATTCGGTACCTTTATACTATAGAAGCGAATGGTATACATTAAGCAACTCATGCAAAATACATTCTATGGGAAATATATTAAACAACTCCTTTTCTTTTCTAAATTTTTAATCAGTATCGGAATCTCAACCAACTTTATCCCTTACTTCAAGATGATGACACCAGTATATATATATATATATTTCAAATTTATCCATCCATCAAGCCTAGCCCAAACGCAATTATAGGTATATGGGTCTTGATAAATGCCATACATTTATAATGATAAACAAAATCTTCTGAGCCTACCGTTGGTAATTCCAGAAGATAAAAGGTGTATGTATGAAATAGTCCAAAATGCATAGCCCAAAACGCATCTGTAAAGTATGACATTCACATAAAAAAATTCATACTTTTAAATGGAGGAATCCATTACCAGATCGGCACAAAAACCAATTCTTGGTTTTGTATGAATAAAGGAAGACTATCTAGGTTGAGATTGTATGGATAAAGTGTAGTCTAAAGAGGTTGAGGTCGCAAGTTTAATTCATATTAGTCGGCACATTTACTTCCTACTATTCCAGACATTCGCATACCAAAAGATAGTATAGAAAGGGGCAAATATATATGAGCAGCTTTTTCACAGAAAAAGAATAAAACATAATGCATAGAATCTCCAGCAGGGTTTCCATTTTCATAGGCAGCGTTTAACATTCCAGAGTCATATTTATTGAGGTATTTAACAGTACTTTCAAATGCAGAGTTTATCCTGGTCCAAAACGCAAACAGAGTTCAACTACATATTAAAACGAATAGCCATACACCTCGGATCCCAAATCGATACAGATTCAAAATTGTTCCCAATGCAACCCTTCAGATCCCAAATCTATATGGATTCAGAATTGTTCTCAATGCAACCTGTAGACCCAGTTCGTTATATACCAATGAAAATCAAAAGCCTAAGCTTAACTTTCATGCATTCTACATACCTAAGCATTGTGGCAGTGCATTATACAGATCGACGCTTACACTTAGCATTCTACAACTTTATAACCAGGCAATCTACACATTTACGCTAGCATAAGTACAAAAGAAATTACAACAGTGAGGTTACCATAATGTAGAGTAATTCTCATAGCGTGTGCTACCACGATGGGTTAATTCTGACTTGATCTGCTTCTCCCTGGGCTGTGTCACTGCGCCAATGGCAATACTACCCAACACGTCCTGTTCTTGGTTGTTTTTCCTTCAGAAACAATAACACTGGGTTCTCCCATCTCAGTTCAAACAATCTCGGTGGAAGAACATCTCTCATATCGGAGATCTGGTAGAAGTCTACACTCCAGGGGTCGATCTTCCTAAAAAGAAACGTGTCCTTAGCCTTCGAGTTCTTCTTCATTTATACTATTGTAGAGTTCTCATTTCTTTCCTCACAACGCATGTGGGATTTACATCGTGTACATCTTTTGTGTTCAAAACAGATTTTTTTTTTAATTACATTACGTGTTCATAATTTCGAACCCTGTCCTTCTCTCCCTTTTTCCTCTGCCTATTTTTCGAGGGTTCTCTCCCTTTAGTTCAAGTTAGGTATCAATTGTCTTTATGCAAAAGCATTTCATTATATTATGATATCACTTGGTATTTATAATAATAGGCATTTTTCTTTTTTTAGTTAGACTAACCCTTTTATTATATTTATGATACCACTTCCTTTTATGATATTTATAAATATCACTTTGGTATTATAGTAAAGGCATTTTTCTTTTAGTTATATTAACCTTTTTTATTATACTTATGATATCACTTCCTTTTATGATATTTATGAATATCACTTTGGTATTTATAGTAAAGGAATTTTCCTTTTATTTATACTACCCTTTCATTATACTAAGGGTATTGGGATTATATCAAAAATCTATATTTAATATAAAGGCCTTATAAAAGTCATATGCCTTCTAAAACCTTCTCTTCATTCTTTCCTTCAAGTATGTGCATATATATAAATTCTTCTATATTTATATGTAGGAGCCCATTTTCTCTATCATTTGGCACATTAATACCCACCCACTTAGCATAGTGGCATTGGTATCGTACTAAATAGAAGAGTTACCTCACCGAACTCCAACAATTATACAATTACATGGTCCTCTTGTTTTCTCAAGCGAGTAGAGCATTGTTTCTAAATCGACTCCACTTTACATACAAAAATATTTGTCGCATTAGTAAATAAACACAACTCTCTAAATTCTTAGGATTCGCAAGTACCTCGACAACGCACCGAGGTCTTTGATCGAGTACTTGCTTGAACGCCCTTTCCCCCTAGTGGATTCGTTCCCACAATCATTTTAAGTCACACACATTTTCAGTCTCCTAGCAACTATGACTGCATTTATAATTTTCAATGAACCAGCTTTCATACTTACAGTGACTATTACTTACGCTTTGTCGTATTCCGGTCGTGTACTAGGGGGGTGTTACAGGTTTCCTCATCCTTGCAGAGGGTCTCTCTGCAATTCTTCTCTGCGAATAAAAAATATATGTCAATTATCTCAAGAATTATCAACATGTACATTAATGAGAAAGTACTAATCAATTATGTGCACTAATGGACCAGGATGTGGCTACATTCACCAAATGATAAAATAGTTAAACATTGTGCATGTCCATAAACAATACAAATGAAATGTACAATTACAAATATTCAAGTAGATGTACCTTAATGTGACTTATCCCTATTGTAGATGCAGCATTGACCGCACCATCAACAATCCCACTAAGGTCTGGCACGGATGACTCTACATCCTGATGCTGTAAACATGCAAAAATAACATTAAGAAAAACTACTTTTGAAGTGAATTCATAGCTAACCAACAACTGCCATTGGAAGTGTGTACATTACCATGGGATGAGTAGGTTGATCCTCATGCATGCCCGCTCTGTTCAAGGAAGAGGATCATCTACTATAAACAACCCCCTTATCTATGTTTGGACTACGGGGACATCCAAACCAAAGAGGCGGTCTAGGGATCTGTGATGATGTCTGCAGTCATAAAGTGTTACCATAGTTAGACATGGAGTTGAATGGATGGAATAATATGTATTGAAAAACTAACATGTTGTAATATACTTACCCCTGCATGGGACATATCTCCCCCATGGGAGTGACCACTTTCATCAATTTCTTTCCCCTCTTCAGATGCTAATAGTATTTGCAAGTTTAAAAATTATAAATATTAGTGATCTATAAAGGAGTGTACAGTAAGAAATTTAAATAATTAGAACAAGATTTAGCTATAACCCATGTACTTACATTCTTCAAGTAATCATAAATTCCACCTTGGACTATGTCATTTATATCAACATCTCTAGCATCACATTCTAAGTGGGGTTCCTGCAACTTCAAAAATTGTAAATATTAGACAATTTAATAAATTAATCAAGACTAAGACATGCATTAACAAAATGATATGTATTAATCAAATGACAGATGCTTAAATATTACCTCAATGGTGGTTGTTTGGGCCTCAGGTACAACCACACCGGGTGCAGTACCACCCTCGTCAGAGGCATCAATCTCCTACAAGAGTAAATATTGAATATAATACGAATATTATAATATGTTACATATAGTATGGAAAAATAAAAAATTCAACAATAAAATATTTTAAAAAAAATTTCCTTACCTGACCACCAGTCATCGTAGTGGTACCATGTCTTGGTACAAGACCATAACAGGGTGCCCCACATGATGTGCAAATTTGTGGCTCGCTCTGAGGCACATGGGATGTTGGTCTATCCCCACCAATATATGTCCCTCCAGCACCAAAAGCTGGTGGTTATACACTAGCAAAGGAAGAGGGCGCTCTCTGGTCAATAGTGGTCATGTGTCGAGAGACCATCTCAGCTAGAGTAAAAAAGGCCTCCTGTGTCTGGGAAACCATGTCATGTGTAGGAGGGATGTCTTCCCTCGGTAGTTGGGCACGGGGTGCAGGTATGTGTGGATTGGCATCTCTATGCCTAGCATTGGGTCGGTGTTGTGGCATCCCCCTACCAACTCCCTCGAAGCCCAACATGTCAAAATAGTTGACATGTGGAATTCCCCATCACAAACTTTGCATACAATTTTCGGAGGAAGTACAACGGTACTTCCCTATTGTTGTGAGGGGGAATGTCAAAAACCATGTACCACCTATCCATCCAATTGTCTTTGATGGGTGAAAATGTGCACCACTCAATAGAAATATGTGGCATGTTGATCTCTGGAATGTCATCCATCCCAGGTAGTCTAAACAATGAATAGATGTGTTGTTTTGTTACTTTGATCTTTTTTACCTCGTTGTAGCTCAAACCATCAATATATTGTTGTCTTTTCCTCTCCCTATAATATGGGATGCTATACAATGCATCATTCGATCTTGCGATCGTATCAACAATAGACAACAAAAAATCTGACAAGGAGCGGCAGAGTTCATCTCCACCCCTCCAAGAAGAACCAATCTCTCTCAAATGGCCAATAACCCTCAACATCTCCACATTGTTATCCATAGTAGCCACTGCAATCATAAATACAAATAAAATATCATTAGAAATATAAACAAATGATATAATGACATCTCTAAGCACTAAAAACTTTATAACTAATGTACGACAAATAACAACATAAACTAAATCTATCATGTAAATTTAAAATTTGATCTTGAATTTTACAGTAAAGAATAAACATTTAACATTTTTTCATTTCATATTTATGTCCTAAATTCAAGTAGTAATTCCAATTTTTAAGTATGCATGTGTACATAAAGTGTCTTGAGTGCATTTGTTGATTGTGAAGCTCCTCTAGCTTTTTTTAAGGCTTGGATTATGAATTTTTGTCAAAATTGTGAGGTGCTGACTATTGCCTTTGCAGGACCAGCTCCCATGTTGCGGGTAGAGGCAACAACTAGACCCTAGAATAAGCGGAATAATGTGTTGTTGATGAATAAAATCCCAATATAGGAAATGATTTTGTTATATATGTAATTATTTGTTGTAGCGTGATGTTTTTTGGACTCCAAAGTCTATTTAGCAGATCTTTATGGATTTTATGGTTGCAAGGGTTCCATTGGATTATATCATGTATGATAGTATGTGATTGGCATGTTTAATCAAACACATCAACCTACCTATGTATCTTCACGTTCATAGAGTCTATTGTTGAACTTTGTTGTCTTGACCTTAACCAAAAAGTACCCTTCGTTCATGATCCGTCAGACCTCAACTTATGTTCCTTAAAAAGTTTGTTTTAAAAGAACGTGTTCAACAAGTTAATTAATGGAACAGCATAAAAAAAATTAAATGCTCAGAACAGGAAATGAGAAAAACAACACAGATAAACATATATAAAGAAGAAACACAGAATCAAAGAGTCACAAACAGAAGTTGATAATGGAGTTCACCCCCTCCCCTGGGATACATCTCCGGGTCCCTCTCCAATGGGTACTGATCCAATTAATCTCTTTAAAATGGTACAAAATGGTTCTGGAATCTTTGAAACATCAACTTCAGCATCTGTAAAATAGAATGTTGTACAAAGTCTTTAAGACCTCTCTTCTGGAAATTACAATTACCATTCAAAAGACAAAGAAGGATAAAATATAACAGAGAATGTCGACTTCTATAGCACAGCCCCCGGACACTTCGCAGCAAAATCTCTCTAAGCTTCTCATAATAGAGAAACGATGCTCTGCACTCTAAAACAATCTGAGATTCTCCACTCTGTCCGTACCCTCCACTGGCCAGCATCCTCTATTTAAGCATTTTGTGAGAGGATGAGTAATGGACCAAAACTGTTATCTTCTTTATTATCATTACAACCATATCCGAAACTGAATCATGCCATTTCGCCAAGTCACAGCCCAAGCATTATGTTACCACGACGTTCCAGATCCCCAAAACATTGCAACCAAATCCATGCTCATACACTACCTTACAACACGTTGCAATGACCGCCACTGGGCTATGCCATATGTAACGTAACCGTTTGATGTCACCATCAACTTTGCAGCATATAAATGTCACAACATGTAAGGACTTCACCATATACCCGATCCGCTGTCGCAGCATATGAGGACTTCTCCATATACCCGATCCGCTGTCGCAGCATATGAGGATTTCCACGAACCATTCGATGTTCAACTTGACGGTGTGCAAACTGCGTGGCCCATGCTAGAACTACGTGGCTCATGTGATACTGCGCTACGTGGCCCATGGGAAACCTGCGTGGCTCATGCGATACTGTGCTGCACGGCCCAGGCGCAACCTACGCTACGCGGCCCATGTGCAAACTGCACACCAAGCTATAACTACGTGGGCTGTGCATATAATGTTTAGCATATGAGTTAGCTAATTGCACCATATTGTATCAGTGTAACTTGAAGATGAATAATCCACCGGATCATTCCTCCCCACTGGAGATCTTTTGGACCACGAAAAGATTGAATCATTCTGGGAGTAAGTGGGGATACAGCTCCCTCACTTTTCCAATCTCCATCCATCTTGCTTTGCTAGGATGCATGCCTTTAAGTCCCACTCGAAGGTACTCAGAATTCCCCCTTCGTGATGTCCTTACATTTCTGTCAAGAATAACATCATCCTGCAGCTCATTCATATAATCAGGTGCCATATCATCAACTGAAGGAATCTTTATGTTAGTTTCCTCATCCATGATCATAGGAGGCTCATACAATTTAAGATTCTCAACATTGATAACTGACTAAATTTGCATGTATGGAGGTAAATTCAAGCGAAAAGCATTAGTACCGATCTTTTCCAAGATCTCAAAAGGACCATACCTGATAAGATTAAGATTTTTACCTTCACCTTTCATTATTTCTTTGGTGATATGTAACCAAACCCTGTCACCAACCTAAAATTGATGATCAACTCGATGCTTGTCATGCATGGCTTTATACTTTTCTTGGCTCTTCTCCAACTATTCCTGAACTTCCTGCTGTACTGCTTGGATTATCTGAATGAATCTTAGAGCTTTATCTACATCATGGTGTCCATTCACTACATCTCTACCAAAAGAGAAGTCCAACGGTGTTTTTGGCAGATAACCAAAACAAGTTTCAAAAGGAGATCTTTTCATGGAAGAATGAACTGCATGATTGTAAGCATGCTGTATATATTGCAACTGCTCATCCCAAATTTTAGGATGTTTACTATAATATCCTCTGAGCAGCTGAACCACTATTTTGTTTACTACCTCTATTTGCCCATCGGTCTGTGGATGAAAAGCTGTACTTTTCTTAAGTTTAGTATCCATAATCTCCCATAAATTTGACCAGAATTCTCCCAAGAAGAGGGAATCCCGATCAGATACAATAGACATGGGTAACCCAAAATGTACCCAAACATTCTGAAAGAATAGCTGAGCTGTCTCTTCAGCAGTGATCTGCTTGTTACATGGCATTAAGATACACATTTTTCTGAACCTGAGTCCACAGCAACATATAGGTAATCATGCCCTTTTCTAGACATAGGTAGTCCTCCTACAAAGTCCATAGAAATTATTTCCCAAGGACGAGAAGAAACTGGAAGAGGAGTGTACAACCCCAATTTCCTATTGCTAGGCTTACTCGTTGCACACATAACACAACCTCTTATATATTTAGCTACAATTTCTTTCATTTGAGGACAATAACAATGATTCTGCAATAATGACAGTGTTTTACTTACTCCAAAATGTCCTGCAATCAATGAACTATGTGCTTCTCGAATCACATGCACTCTCTCTCTCTCTCTGGAATACAAAGTTTATCAAGATGATACAAGAGTTCATTATGCACATAATAGTTCTCTTCCTGTTTACCATGTATTAGTGATGCATATGCTTTCTTAAAATATTTATCTTCTGCATACTGTTAAATATAACTTTCATGTGTTAATGAACTGTTTTGAAGAAGAATTGAAGCATTTGTAGGAGTCCTTGATAACATGTCTGCTACCTTATTATGAATTCCATTTTTGTACTTAATTACAAGATGAAACTGTTGTAAGAATCCCATCCATCTTAAATGCCTACTTTGTTGTATTTTAGTTTGAGATTGTAAATATTGAAGTTGCTGATGATCAGTATGTATGACTGTTTCTTTTCCCATGATGTAATGTTTCCACTTCTTCACACTCTGTACTAAAGAATAAAACTCTTTGTCATAGGTCGGATAGTTACTTACCACAGTAGAGAATGTTTCTGAATGGTAACAGACTGGCTTCCTTCCTTGCATCAAAACGACTCCCATGGAAAACCCGCTAGCATCAGTTTCGATCTCAAATGGTTGCTGCAAATCTGGAAATATCAGAACTGGTGTTGTGCTAATCCTTTCCTTTAAAGTGTCGAAGGCTCTCTGATGCTTGCCTCCCCACTGGAAAATCTCTTTAACACTTGTCAATGCATGTAAAGGCACAGCAATGGAAGAAAACCCAGAAATGAATTTCCTCCAATACTGAACCGCACCCAAAAAAATTCTCATTTCAGTAACGGTGTTAGGCCGTGGCTATTTTACAATGACAACAACCTTGGCTGGGTCCACTCGCAGGTGGCCTCCACCAATAATATGGCCCAGGTATACTAAAGAAGTTTTAGCAAATTCACATTTTTACATTTTTACATAAAGCTTCTCCTTCCTCAGCACATCTAAAACTTTGTTCACATGTACAATAAGCTCTTCCCAAGTTTTGCTAAACACAAGGATATCATCCAGATATACAATTACAAATTCATCAATGAATGATCGAAAGAAATCATTCATGACCCGCATGAAAGTAGCAGGTGCGTTACAGAGCTCGAAAGGCATCACAAGCCATTCATAAAAACCCTGTTTTGTTTTGAACGCTATTTTCCAAGTATCATTTTCAGCAACACGGATTTGATGATACCCACTACGTAGATCCAATTTTGTAAAATAAGTTGCATGTTTCAACTGATCACGCAAATCATCAATGCGAGGAAGAGGATACATGTTTTTAATGGTGATTTTGTTAAGGGCCCTATAGTCGATGCACATCCTCCAAGACCCATCCTTCTTTGGAACCAAGACTACAGGAGAGCCACAACGAGAAGTGCTGGGATGGATGACCCTCTTCTCAATCAGCTCCTGAACCTACTTCTTGATTTCCTCATTCTGCATTACAGATATCTGGTACATAGCTATGTTCGGGAGTGGCACATCCTGTTGCAAATGTATCTCATGCTGAATCTCTCTCTTTTGTGGTAACCCCTTCGGATCTTGAAACAAATCATCATACTCAGAAAGAATTTCAATCAGTTCAGATTTATGCTTAGGGTCACACCCTTCAAAAGATTTAGAGATCTCATCATTTTTCACCTTAACCATCATTAATACAAAATTCTTACTAGCATTTACAAGCCTCTTCATTTGTCCTACAGAAACTATTGCTAGATTGGTTTTTATCTTATGTGCTCGTACAATATACTATACACTATCTTCAAAAATATGATACTTATTTTGCTCTCTATAAAAGACTGCTTTTCGGTCATACAAGTATGGATTCCCAAGTACAATCCCACAAATGTCAAGTGGTACTACATCTAGTTCTACCTCATCCATGAACCTTTCAGTAATTGCAAACTTTAATACACATTTCTTTGTAACTTGCAATCGTGTATCATTAGTAACCCAACCAAGAGGATAGGGTTTTTCATGAGGCATAGTAACTAAATGCAATTCCTTAACCACTTCTTCTGATATCATATTTACTTGTGAACCACTATCAAACAATGTATCAATCTTTGTGTGATTTGCAATGACACGAACATGAAAAAGTACACTTCTGTTTTTATCATTTTGCTTAGAAGTAGAGGGCAGATTTGTACTTGCAATAGAACTTGGTTTTGCATCAATGGGAAGTGAGATACCTTTATTCTTACCCTAGATTCTGACAGCTGTAACCTTTGTTTCATCACCTGAGTCGGATCCTAAATCCTGAATAACTGCTGCAGTAGCTTTTGCTTTGCCTTTATCTTTGTTTTCTCCGTACATCTTTGGCCTTAACTCCGGATGGAGTTTCCAACACTTAGAGACATCATGCCCCTTCTGACAATGCGAACATGTAGGCTTGTCACCCTCTTTCTTAATAGTAGCCATCTTATTTTTCCTCGTATCGTTGCCTTTTGATTTGCTGTCAAATTTAAAGGATTTCTTCACAAAAGTATCATTAGCATGCTTACCCCTAGCTTCTAAATGTGTAGCTTGAACACATACATCATCCAATGTACTGGGGTTAGACATCAACAAAGTATGTCGCAAATAAGAATGCATGCCACCAATGTACTTAAGAAGATTTTCCTAGGTATCTAATGCAACATTCAATGCAATAGCCCTCTTTCTAAATTCATGAGTATATTCTTGAATGCTTTGTCCTTTAGCTTGTCTAAAATTTTTCCAGCTCATTATCAATTGCTGCATGTGACCTAAAGGATAAAATTGCTTTCTTAATACTTCAATGAATTCATTCCAAACTGAAATAATTTTACCATTCTTTCGAAGATCTTGCTGAATCTTGCTCTCCCACAAAGTAAGAGCCATTCCACTCATTCTCAAAGTGGCCAATTGAATTCTGGAAGGGTCATCAGTAATGCCCTGCACCCTGCAATATACTTCAAGTTTCTTGATCCAATTGTCTAACTTTTCAGCATCTAAATCTCCATTGTAAATTGGCAATTCAAATTTCACATCCAATTTGAAATAAGGCATATTAGGACTTGCATTATTTGAATGAGAATTATGAGAATAAGAGGAAGTTTGATTAGTTTCAGGAGGATCACCATCACCTCCTGCTCCTTTACCCTTTTCTTCCTGCTTCACTTATGCATCTTTGGATGAAGATCCTTCTTCCTTCTTCTTCCTTTCTGCTCGCTTGTTGAGTAGAATTTCCATCATGGCTTTCATGCTCATAAAAGCCTCCAGAAACTTAGTTTTTGAAATAACAGGTTTTTCCTGTTCTGTATGTCCTTCTTCTTCCCCTCGTGGAGAAGACATGGTTCTTGAGAATGTTCTCCTTGAGGCAATCTCAGGATCTCCTTCAATTAATTCTCCTTCACCACACTTTAAGCTGGACCTAGTAAGCATTCACAAACTTGCACAAGTAGTTAACCAACTCTAATACCATAATATGATCCGTCGGGCCTCAACTTATGTGCCTTAAAAAGTTTGTTTTAAAAGAACGCGTTCAACAAGTTAATTAATGGAACAGCATCAACAGAAATTAAATGCTCAGAACAGGAAATGAGAAAAACAACACGGATAAACAAATATAAAGAAGAAACACAGAATCAGAGAGTCACAAACAGAAGTTGATAATGGAGTTCACCCCTTCCCCTGGGCTACGTCTCTGGGTCCCTCTCCAATGGGTACCGATCCAATTAATATCTGTAAAATGGTACAAAATGGTTCTGGAATCTCTGAAACCTCAACTTCAGCAGCTGTAAAACATAATGCTGTACAAAGTCTTTAAGACCTCTCTTCTGGAAATTACAATTAGCATTCGAATGACAAAGAAGGCTAAAATATAACAGAGAATGTCGACTTCTACAGCATAGCCCCCGGACACTTTGCAACAAAATCTCTCTAAGCTTCTCATAACAGAGAAACGATGCTCTGCGCTCTAAAACAATCTGAGTCTCTCCACTATGTCTGTCCCCTCCACTAGCTAGCATCCTCTATTTAAGCATTTTGCGAGAGGATGAGTAATTGACCATATCTGTTATATTCTTTATTATCATTACAACCATATGCTAAACTGAAGCATGCCATTCTGCCAAGTCATGGCCCAAGTGTTATGTTACCACGACGTTCCAGATCCCCGAAACGTTGCAACCAACTCCATGCTCATACACTACCTTACAACACGTTGCAAAGACCGCCACTGGGCTATGGCATATGTAACGTAACCATTTGATGTCACCATCAACTTCGCAGCATATAAATGTCACAGGATGTAAGGACTTCTCCATATACCCGATCTGTCGTCGCAGCATATGAGGATTTCCATGAACCATTCGATGTTCAACTTGATGGTGCGCAAACTACGCGGCCCATGCTACAACTTCTGCTGATGCGATACTGCACTGTGTGGCCCATGTGCAACCTACGCGGCTCATGCAATACTGTGCTGCACGGCCCAGGAGCAACCTGTGCTACGTGGCCCATGTGAAAACTGCATGGGCTGTGCATATAATGTTTAGCATATGAGTTAGCTAACTGTACCATATTGGATCAGTGTAACTTGAAGATGAATAATCCACTGGATCAGTTCAAGATGAAATATTTGTTAAAATCATGGGAAGCTTCTATACCTTATTTTAACACTTGGAATAGGAAGTTTCATTAAAACTATAAGGTGTTTATTGATGTTCTTGGAAGATCAACTTCGATATTTCAGATAGAGGCAAGGGATTTACCATGTTTGTTTATGTATTTTAGGGGAATATATGAATTCTACTTGATTTTTTTTTAGTTGTATGCAAGATTGCAACATAAGTGACAAAATTTGCATATTTGTTAATTTTGGTTTTGATTCACAATGATGCTTGCAACTATATATATATATATATATATGCAAATAGTGAAGTTCGTTTGTTTTTTATGAGTTAATTAGGGTTTTGGTTTACATTGGGCATGTAAATTACTTATGCAAATTTGCAATGTGCTTGACAAACTTTGCATATTTGTGAATTTTGGTATGGATTCACAAGGATGCTTGTGAATATGCATATGGAAATAGTGAAATTCATTTGTTTTTTTAGTTAACTGGGGTTTTGGTTTCTATTGGGCATGGGAATTTTGGGTATGAATTTTGGGTATGAATTTTGGTAAATAATCAAAATTATTTAATTTTTATGATTAAATTGGGGATTTGGTTTCCATTGGCCAATTACATTGGGGTTTTTGTTTCCATTTGCCATAATTTAATTTATTTTGGTTTAATTTTTCAATTTAGGGCAAATAAATTGATGAACAAAGAGAAAAAAACATGAAAATAAATGAGGAAAAAACCTCACAAATAGGAGGTTGATCCAAAGGTGGAGGTGGTTGGCTTTTGCACACCCAAAAATGCGTTCGACCAGTCGAGGTTTGCTCCAAAGAACTCCAATAGCCGTGCGATGTGGCAAAAAAGACAGGCTCGACCTATTTAAAAAAAAATAGGCTTTCCAAAACGCGCCCACAATCTTGTTCACTAAAATGGAGGCAGGATTTTCTTGAATAAAACAGAGGCACGATTTGCTTAAATAAAATGAACGTGCGATTTGGTTTACTATTCTAATTGGCATGCCTGTTGGCAGCCTTGGGACTAGGCTTGGCAGGTTCAAGATTGATTGGGATGATTTATTTATTTTTTGGATCAAGAGTGATTGACTTCACTCCACCATTGCATCTAAAAGGTCCCTCAACTTCTTGCACAAACCCCCATACAAACCACAACAAACAATGAAAAGGATTTTCTCTAGTTTGCGTTTTCACAGTAGGTTGTGCAAGAATGCACTTACTAAGACTTGGGAAGCCTTAGTAACATATTGAAAATGGTATACAAATGCAATGGTAAACATAAGTAAAAAAAAGTAAGCAAAAATAAAAACAAATTTACTCTAAGTAAAGAAAATGCATTGAAACTAAAGACTAAGATAAAAAATTCCATTCTTTCATGTACAAAAAGAGGTTAGGGACTGAACTTAATTTTATTTATTTTGTCAAAAATGAATACAAATGTTTGTATATTACCTTAATGAGTTTGTAGATGGTGGAAGATGGTGGAATATTTCAAGTTCAAGATCTCCATGTGCTCTCCACACACAACGGTCACAAAGGGTATCCAAAATTTGGAAAAATATAATAGAGTGACTAGAGGGATAAGAGCCTTTCATGCTTATTTATAAGCTTTTCTATCGATGGTTTTAGGTGGCCCTTGGTATTGAGTCATGGTTTTGGGTGGCTTGTTATGTTTTTTCACTCTTTTTCACATTTTAGATTTTTTTCTTGACCCTTGGTATTGAGTCATGGTTTTGGGTGGCTTGTGATGTTTTTTCACTCTTTTTCACTTTTCTGATTTTTTTTCTTTTTCTTTTTTTGCATATTTAGGGGATTTTTGGAAAATTTCTCGTTATAGGAGGAAATTAAGCCATATTTCCCTATTTTTGAGGGAAAATAATAATTTTGATTCAAATATGGGTTTTGAACTTAGGTTTTATGGGTTAGTGAAAAATAAATAATGGAGTGATGTCGCTAGGAAAGGAGCATGGTGAGAAATGTTTAGGTGTTAACACCCCCATTTATGATTAACATAATTAGTCGCCGCATTTTCGTTGTGACTAGGGATATCAAGGTTCCATGCTTCATGCATTTCATTTATAAATTTCCCTTGGGTGGGGATATGGTATGATGATTGAGGCCATGTTGAATCAATCCTCTTACCTTATTGACATACCGGTAGTTCCCAAGGAATAAGGTTGAGTCCTTAATGCATGGACCCCAATAAATGCCTCATGAGTGCTGTACTTATGAACTACTGTCTCGGTGCTCACATCTGATGTGATAGATAATATCTCACTTTATTCAAATCTCATCACACAAACAACTTGATAGTCTTAAGACATTGTATCATTTTTCAACCCCATTACCTAACATAAACCAATTAGAAATCACAATCCAACACTTGCACGTTAAACATCAAATCCATGAAATATTTCAAAACAAGATTTCAACATAAACATAAATACCAGGATGCCATCACCTATTCATAATATTCGACTCATACAGAGTCCATGCATGTTAAACATCACACACATAAAATAATTTAAAACAATATTTCAATATAACATGGATATTTAATTAACATCATTTATCAATGATACCTGAATCATCCCAGTTATTGTAACCATTGAATGCCTAATACAACATCAACACCACCCATTGGGATATAAATCAAGAGACTATTCAATACATATTCTTTCATAGTAAGATTGATATTATGGAATTTCCCTAAATAATTGATAGTTCCTCCATCTACAATCAATATTTGGAATTTGGGTGTTGGATATACAAAGCAATTGAGATCTTTGGCTTCTTTATGAAATTATGAGTACTACAAGAATCAATCAATTTTTTTACCTTTTTATTTTTTATATATCCTTCGATTTTGAGAGTTTAAGGAGTGACAATTAAAACCAATGCATGAAAAGATATGGTGGGATTGATCACTTATATTTCATCATTTTACGATGGTTCCTGTTCTTTTGGTTCTTCTTCTCGACAATCTATGTAGATAATTTATTGTATCCAAAATTATGTCCCTTACTATACTTTCTATCACAATTAAAGTATCAATTTCTTACTCTTATTTCCTCTATTTTTTGAGGTGTCATGTCCCCAATTAAATAATTTCCAAATAAGACTACTTGCTAATAATGTTTCTCCAACCTACTAGTTCCCTTGGTTGAGACGGAGACACAATTTTTTTAATAAGGGGATATGGGACCCAAAAGGACTTTATTTTACCACATTCACATTTAAATGGGTCACATAAATGATAAATGATAAGAAAATAAGGTGGCATGGGTTCATGAATACACTTTAAAGCTTGTGGAGCCTTTGGGTGACTAGATTCCCCGCACACTTGGCATGATCTTCATCCATATTTGAACACATGGGTAATGTAACGTTATTGGAGGGTGATGTGGTTTTGAATATCATATAACAAGACAAGAAATTCTAATTATTAAATGAGAGTAACTCCCATGGAAGAGGAAGATACTAGAAGACAATGTGTGCCACTTGGAAGGAGATTCCATGCACTCTATGACAAAAAATGGTGAAAGATTATATGACAAGTATGAAAAATTCATAATTTTTTGTATACATATGAAAAATATGAAATGAAAGGGATAAAAATAGACACCCATAGGTCTAATTTTGGAGTTATAGGAAGCCATTCAAATTGGGGAAAGAATTGGAGCATGAAGAGGAAGACAAGTGTCATAGGAGTTACTAAACCACCAAGATGAGTTGGAGGAATCTCATGGAGGTAAATTAAAACTTAGGAGGAATAATGAATTTAATAAAAGGATTTAATGAGGAAGGATAATGTATTTTGATAATTTTTTAATTAACCTTTGGAATTTTGGAGATCTTTTGCTTGTCCATTGCACGATGAGTATTCACTCTCTCTGCTTTTGAACCAATTTCGAGGGAGTTGGATTCCTTTCCAAGTTGGTTGATGGAGAGCCCATTCATACCTATAATTGGAGCTTAATTAAGGTGTTTTAGTTTTATTTTGGAGGTCCATACAATTGAATTCTCATATATCTCCCTATTCTCTCATTCCTTCTTCTCCATTCCCGACAATCTCATGTTAATGGAGCACTTGTTGGAGTGATGATTGCACTTTTCTGAAGATATTTGATTCCCAAGATTGGGTATATGATGTATGGATATTGAATCTTATGTACATATTCTCTATAATTCAAAATATCTTAAATCCATATGTGAAATTCTTTCATTCCCATGCTCTTCAATGACTAGTTTTCATGTATTCAAGTTCTATTTTAAAGGAGTTGTATATCAAATTTGCATAAGGAATTTTATATGATTTTGGTGATGATGGGGAAGAAATAAATTATGTATCACTATGTAATTAAATGACCATATTATCTGTATCTCAAAATCCAAGAAACTCAAGTGTGAAAGGCTTGCATTCCCAAGCTTTTGAGTCACTAGTTTTAATGTAATTGGCTTCAAGCTTGAAAGAGTTTATACCAGAATTGTATGAGAGATTTTATATGATGCTTAATGTTGTAGGGGAATTCATTTGTATGTTTTTAATGGTATATATATGTCATTCCATTATCTAAACCATTCAATCTACTTTTCATATGTCAAAATCGAGCTATCAATACAATTTCCCCTTAAGAAATTTCATTGAAAGTTGTTATATGAATGTTGCACTTTATAACCAATTTTCATATCTAATATACATGATTAAATACATACATTTATGCATTATATTCATTCCCATACTCTTTTCTAAATGTTGGGAGGTTCGTACTTGAGGTGGGAATTGTAGAGGGGGCCACTTGACCTCTTAAATGTCATCATAATTGTATAATTATATAGTTTAAAGAGATATTAACAAATGCGTAGTTGGAGCAAGTACAACCACTCCAACCTATCTCACAATTTATAAGTAAGAATCAAAGATGAATAGAAAGGTGGGTTGGACGTCCCTTCTGAAATAATTTTCTTTGATGGCTGTGTATGAGCATAATGTATGCTTGAATGTGATGTGAAAGCCTAGATTTCAACATATGGCGCCTTTGTTGTCCTCTTTTGGTTGGGTGATAGCAACAACAAAATAAGAGTGGCTCGAACCCGAAGGAGATCATGAGGATGTGAAGGAAACCTGTAAAGAAAAGCTTTAAATATGCTCGCGTGCTATCCATAGTTTAAAAAAAAATTGTGTTCTTTGTTCGATACTCAACTTACAGAGCTCGTGAAAGCATGATGTGGTTGAAGGCTAATTGCCTCAAATCCCTTTGAATTTTGGATTCGACTAATGCAATACTGGAATAAACCATAGTCATGGATGGAGGAGGCCTAAATGACAACAATAGCGGATGGAGGAAGTCTGGACCAGGAAGAGAAGCAGAGTTGGAAGAATGCAAGCTGTAAGAATGATTAAAAATTGGTTAATCCTCACTTGATGTGCTATCGAATATTGGTTACGAGTAATATGCTTGTGAAATCCTCAGATGCTCTCTTAACGGATGAATGATATGCCCTGCAAATAAAAGTTGGTTAGACAGGCATACTTCACAAGCGAATGGTGGTCAATTTGTTCGTCAAATTTCATATATCTTATTATCAATGTTCTGTAGAGCATATTGTGTTTTTATGAAATAAGGATTAATATATGAAGTCGGCAAGTACTGAAGACATTATAAATGAATTCTTTACTATCATCGGTTGAGATATCTAATATTCCATACTTTTTATCAGTTTCTTATATGTTCCCTCTATTTTCTAACGTGCTCTGATGCTACATTGAACAATTGACAGTCCATACGTTGGTTGATTTGGTTGCAAAAATTACAATGGATTGTTTTGGTATCCAACCAGTGAAACAAAGAAACTCTATGTTTCTAATTAAATTACCATATACCACTAATTAAAGACATCATATGACCTAGGTTGATCACTCAAAGTGAATCAAGTGCATTCGCTTCCCATGGGAAAAGAACAACCACCGTTAGATTACCACAGCTGACTAGAAGATGTACTAAGACATGAATTGTTGATAACTTGTCAATGATGGGAACAGTCTTTGGCCCATTGATTGTCTATTTTCTTTCAAATTTGTTGACTCATCGAGGTTCCAGCCAGTTGACCATTCACTCAAATGACCATCGAGTTGCAACGACCCTATATATATTGGCGTACAATCCTTTAGAATACCCAATCCATTCTGTCGACTGATTTCTCATATCAATCCACAAATACTTTCTATATTTAATATGTTCATGAAGAGGGCATGTTTATAAGTATCATAACACTTGGAAAATATAACATCGTCGACAAAACTATAAGTTGTTATGTTGATAAGAAATGCTCAGTCTCTATGGTTGTTGGCATCCTTGTTACTTTTAAAAGTCAATGGTTGATATGTAATAACTATGGTCGATGAGTTGAACTTGGAAAACAACTTATTTGGTCTATATTGGGTTGATATTACCTTTATGTCAATAAACTTTTAGTAGGTTCAAGTATGATATATTTGTCGTCGATGGAGTCAATTGTAAGTTGAGTTTAATGTTTGTTCATTAAAATGTTTTGTGTTGACCGATTTGAGGGGGTTAAACATGAGTCTCTTGTTAGGTAGGTGATCCCCTCCATATTATGTAAATCAAGTTGGTCTCTTTCCAGCCACTGTAAGTCGAGTTACATTAAGTCAGTCAAAATAAAAATAGTTGATCACGACTAAGACCATGCACATGAGCAGGAAACATATGATCTTGCAAGAAATTTGAACTCTCAGAATAGAAGAAGATGACGACGATGGAATTCAAGAAAATATCATTCAGCTACACAGCAAAGTGCTCCAATGAAACATCATGACAATATACCCCTCATTATCAAAATGTTGAAACTGTTCCTGGGTTGTGACCTTGGAAAGCCAGAAGACAGAGAAATGAAATAGAAAGTCGAAGAGCCAAAAATCCCCACATGCTTGAACCAATGGAGATGTCGGTCAGATGAGTTAGGGTGAGGCTTTAAACTGAAAGACCTCATTGCGGATAATCAACCATCATTGTGAGAGGATGAGACTTCGATGGACTACTTCCAGATCGACGATGGAGGATGAAGAGTAACCAGTCACATTTGAACCTTGTACATGTGTGTTTTCATATCAAGCTGGTGGTTTTTGCGGCCGAATTACCTATGCAGACTGGTATGCATGTTTGATGCATAGCGAGGACTACTTCAGCAGTAGAAGAGACCCAAGATATTGATGCATATTTTTTTGTTCTCTTCGGGACTAAGACACGTTTTGTTTGTGGGGGAGATTTAGAGGGGGCCACTTGACCTCTTAAATTTTATCATAATTGTATATTTATATAGTTTAAATAGATATTAACAAATGAGTAGTTGGAGCGGGTACAACTGCTCTAACCTCTCTCATAATGTATAAGTAAGCATCAAAGATGAATAGAAAAGTGGATTGGATGCCCCTTCCCAAATACTTGTATTTGATGGCTGTGTATGAGCGTAATGTATGCTTGAATTTAATGTGAAATCCTAGCTTTCAATAGGAATCCAATTTGGTTCTCACCCTTGGTGGGAGTTTGACCTCAATTTTCCTAGTAAATTTACATTATTTCTCCTTAAACCCAAACAAGGTTGGAGATATATCTAAATTCAGATACAAAGTGTCCATAAAATACCTTGGTATTTTTTAATACTCACCATGCCATTTCCTTTTAAATTCGTGACCATTTGGTGAAAGTTGGAACCCTCTAGAATCGTGACTAGTTAAACTCTAATTTTCCCAAATTGTAATTTTCTCCAAAATTACAGGAAGGGACATCATTCTATCTATATGCACTGTAAGTGTTATTTATTGTATCCATCGTCATATGTTTACTTTCAACCTTCCTTTCAATCATGCAATCCTTCTCCAAGGATGGTGGTTTGAAGAGACGCATGTCACATTGAATGTTATCCTTCAAGGTTCCATTAAAGAGGTCCAACAGATTATCTTTTGAAACATTGTTCTTTCTAAAACACCTTGATGTGCTCTCTAACTAGAACTTTTTTCTTGAGAGTTACCAACTAGATAAAGATGGTGTTTTTATTAATATCCACATAATATGGAATCAATTATTTTTTGAATATAGACCAAGAGATATGGATTCTTTTTTACGGTCACAACTAAATTGGTACCATATAAATTTTTCAGGATCCAAATAGAAGGATGCAATAGTTACCTTTTGCAAAGTTGGCACCTAGTGTAGATCAAATAAGTGCTCCATCTCGAATATCCATGTTATTAGATCATTTCCATCAAACTACATCATGTCAATCATGGCCATAAAGTAGTTCCTTGGACCTAAGTTGAACCTATTATGATGTAGTGAATAATCCAATTTTGAGGACTCGAACTTCTTATTCTCCAAATATTATTCAATTTTCTCAATACATGATTGGAATAAGTCCCCTTTTTGTTAAATTTGAGAACCATAGATCTATAGGGAAATATGAGAGATATTCTAAAGGAATTATGCAGTGAAATAATTGAGATCTATATACACTAGGCAAATAATTCATGCCACAAATTTCATATAAATTAGACAATAATTTCTTAGATAATCACAACATTAATATTCATTCATTAATCAATAATACAATGATTATACAATAGATATAATTTGAATGCTAAATATAGGATTCGAATCTATCGATTTTAACTGACTTATTAACCAACCCAGTGTGTCTAAATCATAGTCAGAGGTCACTAGTCTAACTCTAGATGTCTAAATCAGTCTATAATCAGTTAACTGATGATGTAGGTGGATAAAATGCAGTACTTTCTATGCATGGATGAAAAATTGCAGCTAGGCTAACTAAATGCAACTAGATGATAACTCAACATAACTTCTTACCTACCATAACCAATTGAAGGAGCTTGTTGGTGGCACTCAGAGTGGGATCCTATAATGTAGGGATTGGTCCTAGAGGCACATAAACTCATGCATTCACATGTAGTAAGTGGAAAATAACCTCTAGGAATGTCCCCCATACTCTAGTACAATGATAGTATCTTACTAAGTTAGGAAAAATGGCTAAATATATTATGCTGGACAAAGGAGGATTAATTAATCCTAACATCCCCCTTAATCCTAACTTTGGACAACTTCAGCCATGATAACTAGGAAAAAAGTCACCCATAAAATATAAATGAATAAAATATTGCTTCGTAAAAACAAGAAAATGGCGTAAACCTCATGGGACCCCCCCACCTCAAAATAAGTAGGAAGTAGGAAGTTTTGCTGCAATATGCAACTCAATGGAGCAGTAATGTAGAATCTTAGTTCTTCTATGCATCAACATCCTGGGAATATGTATGTGAACTTCTCCAAAATAAATGATTATGTCTACAAGAATTTTGTCTCTTTGTAAGAAGAGGAATATGCTCTACTAAATCAAGAACATAGACAGTTGCAAGATGAAAACTTGACCCATGTAGAGCAACTTAGATCAATTGATGAGAGAGAAAAAGTGCTTGAGAATTAGAATCATGTGATGTAAAACCAATAAACTTATATGTTTGATCCTTGAACATCGAACCATATGTGGTAAAATCATCTCAAGGTGTTAGGAGCAAGTGTTGAGGTGAATGCAGGATGTTTCCATCTTTACTAGTACTATGAGGAGAGGAACATGTGATCAAGTAGGAAGGTAGAGAAGTCCTGGGAATGTGGAGATCAAATGCTTGAGCTCCGTAATATAATATAACTTGTAAAATATCCAATGATTCAAAAAATTTAATATCAGCAAAATCATGAGATAAAATTGACATCAAATCCCGAGTAACAATTTTGAAAGAGACTCGAGGTGCTTGATTTTTCACACAAAATTTGATGAGAAGAGATACAAGCATTACTAGAGGCTCTTGAAACTTAAAATTTGAACCAAATAAGGTCATATCAGATCCAAGAGTGTGGATCAAAGGTTCCAAGTGCCCCACTGAGATGGTAGATGCACATTTTTCTCCTTCTTAAAAAAAACTCTGAGTTTTAGTGCAAGCAACCATGTAGGAATTTGCTGGAATCTCTAGATCATCGAGAATGAATGGATCACTACAAAAATTTGATATTTCTTCCAAAATATCCAAATTATCACTTTTCTGCACACCAACAAAACATTAGAGTGAGGGAAATTGAATTCCTCTTCATTTTATGAGGAAATCATTGACAAATTTTGCACATAATTTGGAATAGAACAGTCATTGGAGAATTTCCTAGTAGAATGGAAGGAGACATTTTGTTCAATAATAGATATTCAATTGTCTTCTTCCGAATCAACTATATGAGAAGATGAAACATCATAGATCTCATAAAATTTTGGAGCAACAGGAGAAGGAGTCACTACAAGGAGACTTTCAACAATTCAAATTGATTGAGTTGAAGATTTTGCTTCTTCTTCATCTTGATCAAATTCATACGAGAGAATACATGCAAAGAATTTTGAAGGAAGAAATATTGTGGTGCCGGGCACGCTCTCCAAATTTCTAGAAGCATCCTCATTGTGATTGAAAAAGGTAGTGGGATCGAAAGAAAAATATTGATTGGATGTTACCTATATGGTCATCTCAAATCCCACCTCTTTCATCCCGGTCTAATAGAACTGATAGGATGGAAAATGCAAGTACTCCAGTAGGATCGGAAAAAGAAAAAAATAGGTAAAAGAATTGCGAGGATTCATTTGATTGTACACAACCCCACCATAACAAAATTATCAATTCTGAAAGCATAGTTGCAAATTAGAAAAGAACTCGGTTTTGGATGTGAACCATATTTTAAATTTGAACTCTTTCCCAACCTTCCAAAGGATTTTAGCACAAGTGTAAAGTTAAAATTTCTCTTCAAAAAATCAAATAAAATATGAATTTTATTCTTTTTAGACATCATTTATATCAATATTTCAAAATAAGGGAAACATTCGATTACCCATCCATGTAAATTTATCAAGATGTTTAAATTACTATGCTCTAATGTTTGACTCGTCAATCAAATATTTGAAATATCATAAATTATAATCACTCACTCACATCATGCACTCATTGCTTAGTTGTGGGGTGAAAACACGAAGTTGGGTAACACTTCTGTGAGAATCGGGTGCCTGAACAACATAGTGGAAGTTATTTGGTCGAATAACTATATTTATTCAGTAGAATAATGTTTTTATTCAGCCGAATAATTGATCCTTTATTCGGTCAAATACTATGTAACGGTGAACCGTTTAAATTAACAAAATGCATAGCCGGCTGGTAATATTGACCGGTGGTTCTATGTTTATTTGGTCAAACAAATATTCGGCCGAACAATTATTCGACCGAACAATTGTTCGACCGAATAATTTTTCGGCTGAATAATTGTTCGACTGAATAATTGTTCCACTTAAAAGGTTGGTTGCAGCCCCATTCTCATGTTTTCTGCTTGATGTCGTCTCCCACCATCCGCCACCTACCTGGTCTCCCGTTGTTCCTGTCGTGCATGTCCATCTTGGTCGCTCATCGTCCCCATCCCACCACCTGCCTGGTCGCCCGTTTCTTTTCGTCCCACTTGGTCTCCCGTCCCCCCACTCGTTTCTAGTCCCACCTGTCATGCGTTGATGTCGTGGACATCCACCACCATCCCTGCCACTCTTCTGGAGTCCTCTCGGTGTGGAGATCCACCGAGAGGTCTTTTCAAGGAGGTCTGTATGTGGTTTATTCATGGAGGGTCTGTTCGTGGTATGGCCTCCTCTCGACAAGTATTCTCTCTTCTGTTATTTTTTTTATAATGCGCATGCTCAATAAAGAAATTCATAGATTGTTGTATCCAATGGATTAAATTTCATATTCGTTGTAGTTCTATTTTGATTTCATAGTATGATTGTGTAAAGTCTTAGGTATGTAATATGATGAGAAAGGTAGATTCATTTTAATTTTAGTGGATAGGAATTAAATTTGTTGAAGTGCAGACTTGTGTGATTAATAAAAAATTATAAGTTATGTTTATATTTATGATATTATGTTTTACAATTTTTAGTTTTTATTTTATAGTTAGATTTTAAAGTTTATTATACATGTCATTATGAGGAGAGTAGATTTCTTTTAATTTTAATTTCGGTTGACAAATATTATGAGGAAGATATTCATGAACTCTGGCCATGATCACTTTACTTAGCATAAGGGTTTTAAGTTGTTTTTATATAAATCATAAACAAAAAAAATCTAAGTATTGAGATTTGATGGGCCTAATAATATTATAATATTTGGATATCAAAGTCAAAATATGATATTTTAATATTTGCATATCAAAGTTACAATTATAGTTATATTTTCGCTTTGGCTTTACTTAGAATAAGGGTTTTAAGTTGTTTTTATATAAATCATAAACAAAAAAAATATAAGTATTGAGATTTGATGGACCTAAAAATATTATAATATTTGGATATCAAATTCAAAATATGATATTTTAGTATTTGCATAGCAAAGTTGCAATTATAGTTATATTTTGGCTTTGGCTTTAATATTCAGAGGTACAAGTTGGAATGAAGGAAAGTGGAAGCATAGGTTTGTATTTGAAGATATTCATGTCATTTTTGGTGTTCTGATTTTTTTCCAGAATGAAGAGTCACTTTGGGAAATAAACAAAACATATGTGACATCATCACCTTCCTCATGGACAAAATTCATGAACTCTGTCCACGTATGAGCTTAGTATTCTTCCATTGGAGTCTCATTCCGTGAGGCTGCACAAGCTAGGCCTTCAGTTACTGCAATAAATTAACATCAGATGAGAGATTCTGAAGCTCATTCATTAGATTTCTATAGGGGTTACCAAATAATTACAACTTAGTTTAATTTGGTTTATGTGAGTGTAGCTACTTATAGTTTTACGTGTTTCATATTATGTCATAAGTACATGATAGTCATAATCATTAACATAGTGGAAAGTATTATTATAGTACAAATACCAAGGGCATTTAACTTGTAATTATGATTTCCAATCCATTTTATCTATGTATTTCTAATACAAAATATCAAATATTACAAATAACAATTATTAATACACTGTGAGGTTAGTATCATTCCCGTTAATCTATGTCATAAAAGAACCACAAATAACTTGTATAATTCTTATTAGTTACAGTTTATACTTACCATTATATTAGGACATTGTATTGATTGATCTAAGTATTAAGCCCATAAATATCCATAGATCAACTCTGCATTCATAAAAGTAAGATCTGTTTGTGGTTAAGATTTAACATATACAAAGGGTTATAGAAATAATATATGTAAGGTAAAATACTTACACCTAAGCTCTAACTCCAATTACTCCACGACTGATATCTACACATAAAATCTAGAGGAAGCGGAAGTAGTAATGCTTTTACTTGTTTCTTCTTCAAGGTATGTACTATTACCCACATGTATCATTCGATAGTTAATGTCCACATGGACAGAGTGCATGAACTCTGTCCATGTGGAATAATGAAAATATTTGTAGATATAATTTATGTTTAAATTATTAAAATATCAAATAAGTTATTAATTTAGGATTTAAATTAATATTTAACATGTTCATGAATTGATTCCTTGACATAAAGAAATGTAACTTTTACTTAATATTTGACCATATTGCTTCCATTCATTTAAAACATAAAAAACACAAAGATTGGCACATTGATTTCTCATACATCCAACAATAAATTAGCTATATTCATTTTAAGAACTATTAGATAATATTAGGTATATCTAGGTCCTTATTAAAAACTATTTTTTTAGTAGCTAGGTCTTTGAATTTGAGGAATTAACATGTAGAATTTGAGTATGTTATGAGTTGATATTTGTGTAAACTTGTAGATATCATATCAAATGGAAAGAGCACAGCCTTTGAAACGAAAGCGTAGGAGGTCATCACATTCTTCGGGAGTTGGTGTCCAAAATGATAATCGAAGGTTGTCGACTTCACCTCGAGATTCAAGCTCATGGTACAGTTCACATTCATCCGATCATCGACGAGGTGATAGTGGTAGAGCTGATTCCCTCTTATCCTCTGTGGATGAACGTCGATCTCGACCATCTATACGGGAGACAAGCGTAGACGCAGAGTAAGGTTCGCAAGAGGCTCGTCATCCTACACAGGGTAGCGAAGGTTGTTGTAGGACTCAATATGTTCAAATAGCTGAGGTTTATACACCCATCACGACTTGGGCCATCTGATTCACCAGAGGAGCTTCCATGGGAAAGTGGTCTTCAACAAACGACCCTTGAAAGCTGCAGAGCTCACTATGACAAGCTGCAAAATGATCTTTCTAGTTTGGATCTCGCTTCAAAGAACAAACAAAGTATAGAGATTGTTTTGCAATCATTACAAAAATTCATTGAGGTATATGAGGATCTTAGACCAACAACAAATGGTTTTGTTGACTTGATGCAAAGAAGAAATGCACAGGTGATGGGTCTAGAAAAGTGGGTTGTTGTGAAGGAGAGAGTGACCAAAAAGCATGCCAACTTAATATTTAACTTCAAAGAGGGCCTAAAGCGTAAAGCATTGAAAGTGCAATATTTTAAGCACCCTAAACTTGCACGTTATTTATATGATTGGTTCCTTGTAGCCTATGGTCGGTTTCCATGGAACGATGAGGTTCCTAATTATTTTTCTAGGTCTTTTTATGCCAATTTTTTTAAATATGAAGCTAGACTATATTAATATTCATTCTGAGTTTTATGGAGTTGGAAAGGGGAGGATATGCAATTGAAAAGGTGCTCTTAGAGATCCCAATATTCTTTGACCTCCACATCAGATATCTTGTCCACCTAGGCTTGTGGCTTACAAATTGGAGATGGAGCCCACATCACAAGCTGGGAGAACTACACGGCATAATGTTGCTGAAGGTTTAACTTCGGCATTTGAAAGAGTTGATGTTGGATTGAGTCGAGAGAGAGCTTGAGCCACTATTTGGCAAAATTTTGTTTACAAAACAAATGATGAGTTAGATAGTATGGGCATTGAAGATCTAAAGGCTTATGCCAAGGTTTTTCGTGATATAGCTTCAGATAGAATAACTAATGACACGTCAAGTATAGGAAATGTTTGTGTACTTTCAATCTATTTACAATTTTTATTTATTTTGCATTAAAATTTTTGTTACATTATATTTATGTATGATATTATTCGTTTTTGATGTATAGTATTAAATACATTACATAAATGTTTATTGGTTTCAGTTTTCTCATCTATTAAATAAACATAATTTTAGAGTCTGCACTAGTAAAAATGTTGGAAATGTAGAAAAGCATTTTGGAGAGGTATATTTATATTTACATTTGAAAGATATATTATCTTTTTTTTTTTAAATTTAACTATGTATCTTATTGTTAATTTGACTTATCCATGCAGGTTTCTTTAGGTTCAAACTTTTTAGATGATTTTCCATCTTTTGTGAGCTAATGATTTTATTTTATTTATTTTGGTTTTAAGTTAATTGTTTAAGCTTAGTTTTTTTGTTTGCACTATGATTTATTTATTAACAAAATTTAAATTTTAAGGGAAGAGAACATATTGAAATTGGCGGTGAAGATATAGGTTTTCTCATAGATGTGGATATTGGCACCGAGGTAATTTTGTTCATAATTGAACTGTTCTCTGATATATAAGTTTAGATAGTTTAAATAATTTTTGGCATTTGTAAATTGTTTTTATATATGTTGAAGCTTGGGTCTTTTCGATCTTTTCGAGGCAAAGGGAAGACTCCACTTGAGGATAGTGGTGGAATTGTAAGTTTAATATTTTAATTTTTTGAATATAGTTGAAAATAGTTTAAATAATTTGTAAGATTCATAAATTGCTTTTATTCATGTTGCAGCTTGGGTCTCCTCCACCTTTTAGAGGCAAAGGGAAGAGTCTAGTGGATGATAGAAAATTTGAGGTAATTTTTTCAATAATTGAATTGTTCTTCGATATTAGTTTAATATTTCAATGTTTTGATTTTAGTTTAAAATAGTTTAAATAATTTATGATATTCATAATCTATTTTTATACATGTTGCGGGTTGTAATGAGTCCAACGAAAGACTTTAGTGGAGGATAGTGGTGGAATTCCATTTAGAGAATTATTTATATTTTTCTTTTTTTGTTGATATATATATTGTAGTTGTTTTGGACACCAAGGAGCTTTATTTTTGGATTATACATGTGTACATTGAACTCACATGTTCATGATTGTTTTTTTGGATTATATGCATGTACATTGACCTTACATATTGTTTTTTGGATTATATATATGTATATTGAACATACATATTATGAATGTATGTATTATAAAATCTATGTATGTTTGTATATGTAAAATATTTTCAGCGTTGAGATGTTGAGAATCAATGTTAGGAAGTTTTGGTAGGTGCAATCTAATGTTAAGAACGAATATGGGGAATGTTAGGAATGAATGTTGGGAATGTTAGGAATGAAGGTTAGGAAATGTTAGGAATGTTAAGAAGTTTTGATAGGTGCAATGTATTATTAAATTAATGAATGTATGTAATATTAAATTTATGAATGTATATATTATTAAATTTATGTATGTTTGTAGATGTAAAATATTTTTAGTGGTGAGATGTTGAGAATGAATGTTAGGAAGTTTTGATAGGTGCAATATAATGTTAAGAAAGAATGTGAGGAATGTTAGAAAGTTTTGATAGGTGCAATTTAATGTTAAGAATGAATGTATGCATTATTAAATTTATGAATGTATGTATTATTAAATTTATGTATATTTGTAGATGTAAAATATTTTTAGTGTTGAGATGTTGAGAATGAATGTTAGGAAGTTTTGATAGGTGCAATTTAATGTTAAGAATGAATGTGGTGAATGTTAGGAATGAATGTGGGGAATGGTAGGAATTTTATAAAGTTTTGACAGGTGCAATCTAATTTTAAGAATGAATGTATGTATTATTAAATTTATGTATGTTTGTAGATGTAAAATATTTTCAGTGTTGAGATGTTGATAATGAATATTAGAAAGTTTTGATAGGTGCAATATAATGTTAGGAATGAATGTGGGGAATGTTAGGAATTAATGTTAGGAAATGTTAGGAAGTTTTGTTAGGTGCAT
The DNA here is from genome assembly GCA_001517045.1 of Pseudotsuga menziesii. Classification (NCBI taxonomy): domain Eukaryota; kingdom Viridiplantae; phylum Streptophyta; class Pinopsida; order Pinales; family Pinaceae; genus Pseudotsuga; species Pseudotsuga menziesii. The sequence continues at coordinate 42,878 of LPNX011037946.1, read as the reverse complement.
TCTCAAATTCTTGAATTCAAGGGAACCCCAACATTGAACTATTGCACATTTAAATCATATTCCTAACTCACATCTTGTATTCACAATCAAATTTTAGATAATGGTCATATACATAACTAGAATATTATCTCTTGTCATAGAACTTTAATTTATTACTTTCCATTGGTAATATGCCTCTCCCTCACATGGAATATTTTATATTACTAAGGTAACATTAGAAACTTGATTTTGAATTCTAATAAATTAAATTTCAATCCTTGACTTTTAAGGTAAAATTAGCAACTTGACTATGAATTCTAATAAATTAAAGTTCAATCCGTGACTTCTAAGGTAACATTAGCAACTCACTACAACAAATCCTGGAACTAGCGTCCCATTTAGCATCCCTTTTTAGTGTAATTGTTTTTTACATTGAGTTGTCAAACTAGATGCTAAATGGGCCACGTCATGGAAAAAACTTAAAGCATCTCAAAAAACATATTTTTTTGCTTCCTAGTTAGCATCCTATATGACGTCCAAAATAACGTCTATTTTTTTGCTTCCAGAATAGCGTCCAACTTTGCTTCCTGAAGAACGTCAAGGTTTGCTTCCTAAATAACATCTTATTTTGCTTCCTAGTGAGTGTCTTCTTTTGATTATTAAATGACATCCCCATTAATTCCATATTTGCATCCTTAATAGAACCATGTTAGCATCCAAAATTGCATCCATTTTTGCTACCAATTTAGCATCCCATTTTGCACCATGTTTTACTTCCAAATATGTGCCAATTTTCACTTCCAAATTTGCACCAATTTTTGCTTCCTTTTCTGCATCGTGTTTTGCTACCAAAATGACGCCAAATATTTCTTGTATTATTGCACCATATTTTTCTTCCTATGTAGTGCCATGTTTTTCATCCAAAGAAACGTATTATTTTGCTACCATATCAACGTCATGTTTGGCTTCATCATTAACGCCACGAGTTGCATCATTTTTAATGCCTAGTTTCGCGTCTTATTTTGCTACCATATCAACACCATGTTTGGATTCATCATTAGCGCCACATGTTGCATCCTTTTTAATTCCTAGTTTCGTATTTCTCATTTTTTGGTCATTAATTTAGTCGCTTTTAGTAATTTTATATACGGATTTTGGTCATTTTGTTTGGTCACTTATCTCTTATTTTGTGCTTACTAATTTAGTTGTTTTGAACCGATAGTATAATATCATTAGGGCATGGAGGAATCGAACCACCAACCTCCTACTTGTAAGGTAGGCGCTCTTCCATTGAGCTAGCACCCTATAAGAATTTGGGGACCTAACTTACAGAGTCCTCTATAATGGTAAAAATGATCAATACAAAACTTTGAGTATTTAATGGTCGACAAAGGATGATAGATTGCATAAGTTCATAATATATGATCAAGCAGGTTATGAAATCCATAAACATTTTATAGGAATTTTGAACAAAACTCAAGAAATTGGCTTAATGAGATTGCAAAAATCACTATTCCCTAGCAATAGTAAGTGTAGCATTATATGAGACCTATCAACAACAATTATCTTAGTGTGGATGCCAAGGATATAGTAGATAAGCATGATCATCCTAGAGAAATGTATAAGTGGTGCAATAAGGAGAATCAAAAGAGGATGATCAACCCAATAGTTGGTGTTTCACATGGATCCTATCCACCATGGGATGAGCAAAGTTCCTTCTTTCATCAAGATAATAAGTATCGACAAGGACAAATGGTTGGGATATATTATGATGCCAATTCATAATGTTTATTCACTTTCCAGGGTGATGTCACAGTGCTTGCACTGGTAGATCTACATGATCCCCAACATCATTGGATATAAGCATATTCATGGGGCCATAGAGTACAGTATGAGGCTGCCTTTTTATATTTTCTTTGGAAAACCAAGCATGATTCGAAACACAGGGAGAAGGACGGTTGAAAACAAATCATATAGCATACTATGCACACCATATTTTATATACATGGCTAATGAAACCCCAACTCTACATCAGCTACAACTTCCATATTCCATGTGAAGAAAAGTGTTGCAGCCAAATTAATTCCATAAGGAAAATGTGGTAGCAATCTAGAACAGAGAATAAAGAACTAGATAGCATACATATTTCCTCTACTTCATGAGCACATATTTCAGACGGCACATGCCTAAACACCTTCTAGATTTTCTGAGTTGCATTATATAAGTGTAGCATTTCCATTTCCTCAACTGGGGCAGTTCCTCTCTATGAAACTTGCAGTTGTTAATCCACAGCTGGACTATAATATGGAAGGAGATTATCTTACTAGAGATGTAAGTTTTCTAATCTACTGAGAAGTTAAAATGCTCTTTTTCTCAATGTTGGAATGTGTTCCCGAAGAATTCCAAACCCGATATTTGTGAAATCTATCTATAGATGGCCAAAGGAATAAGTTATTTAGTGGTTAGATTGCAACCAAGCACACATCATATGATATGCTAAGAGCTGGATAGCCATTCAAATTTAGGATCCTTAACAGTATATTAGGAATTATGTCAGATGAAGTTGTTGTGATTGAGGATAGTTTTCTTAGTCTCTGATTTTGCACAGTAGTTCCTTATTATTATTTTTTCTCTGTACAAATGTTTTACCTTTTGTAGATTGTAGCCATGTTTGGCTTCTCTATTTATTATTTTCTATTTCTTTTTAGCCATTGTTTTGCATTCATTGATGAAAATGTATTCTCATTCAGTTGTGTGGCTTAGTTAAGGTGTTGCAGCCACATTGGTTGTCAATAAGTAAGATGTTTTCTCCTAACACAACTGCATTTTATTCTCATATTAGCCAGTCATAAAAGACCCCTTGCAACATGGCTTTCAATGTATAGCAGGCATGCAGGAAGTTGCGATCAGAGGGATCATGAATTCACAATTTACATGCATGAATGGCTATGTAGATCCTACTTTTCTGGTAGCATGGAATTTGAAATTCTATTAAATATATACATTCATCTTGTAAATAGATCCATTCTTCTTAGTCAATACATAGTATTCAGTCATTAGCGCTAAGTTCCACTTCCTTGAATATTCAATTGTTGCAAATTTCACATGTCTGGGATGATGAGTTCCAAAATGTGGTTGACATATCAATGGATCAAAACAAACCCTCTCCTTTGAAATCACAAGGATTCCATGGTAAGTGCAAATCTTGATAAGGTTTCCTTTTCCTACTCTGTTTTTTTACCATGGAATATATATATATATATATATTGTTGAGGGGGTATATGAATATATTTTCTTGCAGGATGTTTACCTATAGGGAAGATGAAAGCTGAGATTTGACTTTTAAATCTTTCCTGGCTATATCATTTCAAGGGGATTTGTTACTATTTTTGGAATTCTTCAAAACAAGATTCTGGGGATCTAAGAGCATCTAATAGCAAGGGAAACGGAATTGGGACACACTTACTACTCCATTTCCAGCTAAAGCTGAGAACCTCACTATTCTTATTATCTATACATAGATCACAGATCTTTGAAACATGACTGTGACTAATTAAGATGATCATCTCAGAAACATTGAGATTATCTGAAGAGAATTTGGCCCAATTCAGATGTACAATTTAGATTGCTTGTGCTCTTCATTAATGTGACAATTTATATTTTGTCTTACAGTTAAACGTCTCTTTAAATTGAGGACTATTATTGCATTGAGGTAAGAGAAAGGATTTGCAAATCAATTTACAAGATATGTCTTCCCCCCTTTACGTTTGAAATATCACATGAATGTTGATTGTTGTTCCCATGATCACAATAAAATTTCAAATTGTGAATTTTTTTTGCTACATTAATATTAAATTTGAACTATCTAAAGTTATTGAAGTGAAATCATGCGTAAAATATAATGTAACTGATTGAGTGAGATTTTATAGTTTAAATATAGCATCAAAGAAAGCACTTTTGACATACTATCATTGTGATAGAATGCTTTAGCTTCCTGTTGCATAAATATCTGAGTGGATTCAGTAAGACTTTGGAAAACACATACATAACTACTACTTTGTAATATCAGATATCATGAAATGTAATTTGAGATGAAAATCGTACTCCGCTTTGTGAAGGAGTTGATGTTTTCTTAATTTTAAGCTCTATGTGCCAATATTTCCTTCAAAATAGCGAAGTGAGAAAATATGTTTCTCAATTTCTATGCTGACAGGATATGCTTGTTTTGGTATCAACTAAAGGAACTTTATAAACCAGAATCTTTTGACATTGTACTAATTTCAATCAGGATACTAGAATTATCATGGTGTAAATTACCAATCATACCATCAAAAGTGGGTTTACAGTATTGCCATTATCATATTCCCATAACATACTATAATTTGCCATTATATGGCATCATTCATATAAATGTACTAAATGATTCATATTTTGGACACAAATTTTGTCAACACCAAGTAATGGTTGTAATCAATGTTGTTTAATTCCAGCAGTTTAGGGTAGGTTTTGGATCAGATAACCTCATATTTGCATGTGTACATAACCCCACAAAGAGGACCCTAGTAACCTTCTCTAATTTATCCCAGAAGAAAAGAACTTTCCCAAGGGAATTACTAGAGATTTTTTCTCTAAATTGACAGACTTCTTTGTGTGAAGTTATTTCATTGGTGGGATTATCTCATGAGCCAAGGGATATATTTTTGTTCTCCAATAAGCCCCAATGAGTTGTTTTTTCTCATTGAATGGTCTCTTTTGGTTTTCATTGAAGAAGTTATTGTTTCATAGCAGAAACTCTAAGGGTGCATACAAAACAACCTTTGAAAGTAAATTATTCATAGCAACCCAATTGTAAAACTAAATCCTTTTTGTCCAAAAAGGAAGCATGGACGAACAAAAACTTGAAGGGTTACCATTGTTTGACTTTAGTCTTTTTCTTCAAAACCTAATTCCACCACTACATGTTGTTGGATTTATGATTTTTTTGTATAATAAAAACTCCACTTATTTGTATTGACACAATCCTTGGCAATCATTACCAATATTTTTGCAAGTTAGTATATGGTGGCTTCCACGCAACCTATGAACTGTACAAAGATGATAAAGTCTAGAGATTTACCCCTTCTTGAGTACTTTGTAAGAACATCAATCAAGTAAGTATTTTTTGAGTATTTAAGTATTTTAATGGGCTATGCCTTTAACTTCTTGGCTCTTTGTTTTGTTTTGGTGATTACCTCTTCTGACATGCAAAACTATTCCGAAAGAACAACAAGCCCCATAGGGTTTCTACTTAAGCAGGGAGGTACACTTCCAAAGAACCAAGCCAAAACCTTGATCCTCATCTATCTTCAAAGAATAATTCCCTTACCTCAATTGTCAAACACATTGAATTGCACCCTTCCAACACTAACACTATTTATGGTTCCCCTCAACCTAGGTGTAGTGTATGGATTTCACACTTAGTGATCCATTTGCTCAATGCTTGAAGTTGACTATGAGGCTTACCATCTTCTCAACATGGATTACTTATGTTGATAGTATTTCCTTGTTTAACCCTTACCTATGTCTAGGTATGTGAATGTATTTCCTCATTTGATGTCTAGGACTCTAGTGCCTAGGAAAGGTCCCCTTGTTATCCTATCTTAGGTCATTCTTTTTCCCTATTTATTCATATCTTTCCTATCCATATTTTGAAGATCTTGGGATTTAGACAATGGATAGTTCATTTAGTGAATGGACTCCTGTGGTCAGAAAGCAACCAAAAAATGAAGGGAAAAATGATTTTGTAAAGAGGTATATGTCTATTATATACACTCTTTTACATGATTCCCCTAGTCTTTACAATATTAAGAGAATTCTTGCAACCAAGCCCTGATACTAGAGTGGGCAATTGTTACCTCTTTGAACACCATACAAACGTCAGGATCTATGGAACTGAATTGGAGCCCTACCTAATAAAAACATTTTTTTAATCCTACAATATTTGCATTGGAATATCTCAAGAAAAGGTTCAATTAAGACCGCCTCCATTTCTCCAAACATAAGAGCCCATTACTTAAAAGATTCTAAAGGAGGTAAGACCTGTCTTGGTAAAGTCTAGGATAGCTTAGTCATTGATAGATGATATGTTGAAATAGTTTCACTTTATGAAAGGACAGAAATGAATATATAACCCACAATAGGTCATTTAAAATAGAATCCAAGGCAATCGCTTACAATCATGCACCAAATGAACTATTAGAGAGGGCTGCCAACTTGGAAATATGAGAGTAGGTCAGTGAAGTGTTACAGTTAGGCCATCATTAGCCATAGGTCCAGAGCACTATTCAACAAGAAATGGTTCCTATAGCAGAGGTCATTGATCTAGATAAAATAGGGACAACAAGTTGCATGACCCATTGTAATTCATACCCCTAAAAAGCAAGAGATTGGGAATAACAAAGCCATGTTAGAGATGTATTCAGATATGGATGTAGATGATACATAAGCAGAGCAATCCAAGAACAATAAGGGTAGGATTGAGGAATCAATGGAGTTACAAGGTGTAGTGGTAGAGTTTCAAGGTCAAGCATCAGCATCAGGCTCGCCTGAGCCTTCATCAAGTGAGCCTGTTATGACAGTTGAGTATTCCCCCCTAGATTATTTACCTTATATTGTATAATTATTAAATTTGAAGGTTTGGTTTATGCCAACCCTATACAAATAGGCTTAAAAATCCTATTTGGGAAAGAACCCACTCTAGAGTTATGTATAGATACAAATCTCTCATTTGTATTTAATCATTCAAGTGATTCATTTAATGTTTCCTAGGGGTATTAATAAGTATCATGATATCTCTTGTGCTTGTGATTTTTCTATCTAGTACATTTGTGCTTGGGTTCTCTCTTTGGGGTTTCACTCTTCTTGGTTGATCTCTCTTCCAGTGTTGTGCATTGCCATAGTTTTCTCTTTTTTACATTAGGGTTGTGTTGATTCCATCTTATTCTCTTGTGAATCTCCATAATAGAATAATGTTTGAACTTTGGACATTGACTTTGTATAGAAACACTTGCAAGAATAAAGGAAATGACCTGTCCAAAAATAAATAGTCAACAAGATAATCAAATGCTGGTTTTTATTTCATTTTTAAGCCTCTCAACCCAACCCAATTTTCCATACAAGTTCCATGGAAACAAAAAAAGTAATATTCAATACCTCTTATTAGTATATAAAATTATTAACGCTACTCGTGTGTTTTCCTGGATTCTTAAAGAAAAGTAATATTCAATACCTCTCATTGGTATATAAAAGTATTAACGCTACTCGTGTTTTTTTAAATAAATGTTATCTACCAATTGTATTCTTGGTTTTTGGGGCAACAAAATTTAAATTTCCTTCATGTGGTTCATAGCACCGGAGAGGGAACTGACATTTCTATTTTTGTATATTCTTTATATAAGAAAATAAAATAACAAGGAAAACAATGATTTGTCCTTGGAGAAAAAATGAAATTTTTGTTTTTGTGTACTCTATTATTGTTCAATAATTTTGAATTTCATTTTTCTACTGAATTTTTGTGTGTTATAGATTCTTCTCCATTTGCTGCAAATTTCTCTCAAGGTTTAATAATTTCTATCAAAGTGGTTGTTGGGATTCAAAGAGATGTATTTGTCACCAAGCTAAGGAAACTTGGTTTTTGAAACCTTAGGTTGTTGTGGCCTTGTTTTTAGGTCTTTATCAAAGAGCTAGATATCTCTAACTAACCAAGTTAAGGATCTCAAACTAGATTATTATGTTGTGTTTTTGAAGCAATGATTGTTTAGGTAGCCAACTTCAGTGAGAGGCCAAGAATATATTTGTGGTAGAATAAATGGCATCTAAACACTCAGATATTGAGAAATTAAATGGCCACAACTTCAACTTTATGGAATTTGAAGATAGAATACCTACCTATTGAAAAAAAATAAAAGGAAGTTGTCTTGAATGACATAAAACCTAACACTGTGTATTAGGAGATAATGTTGTGTTGTCAAACATTGTAGTATAAAAGTCCAGTAAAAAGATGGATCCAAAAGAAAAGTATCACTTTAAAATTGACAAAGCATCCTGAGTTGGCAAATAGAATATTGAGTTCAATCTATAGTAGGAAGACAGTCTAGTCACAAATGATAACACAGATGGCCCCTTTAGCAATATAGTTTTCTTTAGAGGGAGAGAAGGAGTAGGTGGTTGAAGAGTGCTAGTTTAACAACTTGGAGGTCAAAAAAAGAGAGAATTGATGTGTATTGAGCCTATAAATATATATGCTTACCTCAAAATGATGTGTTCAAATCAATAAACTCACAAGATTCCAAATTCAAAATATAATATATACTATGATATTTAGGCACCATAAGCAGTAGCTATTGCAGTTGCCAGGAAGTTGTCACTGGAAAAGACAAAAATATAATATCATAATTCAACCCAAACAAAGGGGAAGTTAGGTATTTAATTGGGAAATTCAAAATTGTAATAAGGATATTTGATTTGTTTACTTACAATTCAAGAAAGTACAATGCAAATTTAGGAATCAAAGTATAGAACAAAAAATAAGCTAAAAATACTAAATTGTCGTATGTTCTCTACAGAAAGAAGGGAATATATGCAACTTCTATTCAAATGTACATTTCTAACATAAATTCCTTTATTCTACATATATCCTACAATGTTGAATTCCCAGCAACCTATTTTAAAACAAACTGAGATTATAAACATCAAACCATACATGATAGACAAGACATCAATACTGCAGGGTGAATCGGACAACAAATAGCATTTGTTTATTTGGGACTAAACCAAACCTGATCTGGGGTAAGACTCAACGTTTGGCATGCTTGATATTTGATCACAATCAACAACTGATTCTCCATTAGGGCTTGTAAATCGGTCACAGAGCTGAATAATACATTCAGGAATATTATAAAAAATGATATTAGAATAATTGATGCTAAAACAAATCTCAACATCCTTGTAAAATAAAAAAATCATCGAATAAGACAAGAAACTCTTATTACTTGATTCAAATAGGTCATAATCTGTTCCTTAGTATGGTTACAGGAAATTTGGTTCTGCACCCACATAACTGAAATCTCACAAGAGGTCCACATACCATCACTGATGCTTGGCAATGTCTCTTTTTCATGTGTTTTTTCTAATATGCTAGCTATTCCTGTGTTGCAGAGATCAACCATTTTCAGCATTATCAATCAATCTTAACAGGGGAAAATTCACATGCACAGTATCGAAAAAAGGTATTATTGATGAGCACACAGTTAGACTGTGTACAATCATTTCAACAGAAAACAACATAAAGGAATCTCACCTGACATCTCTTGCACCATCATAAGAGCACAAGCCAATATGTGAGTGGATTTTATCAGGATTTTTCTGTAAACAATGCAGCTAATTTTGTCATTTTAGAATCAGTTGCAATTCTATAGTTAGATGACTGCCTTGAAATCCTACCTAACTAACAAATATCAATCCGGTTGTCCAATTATATTTATGCCAAGAAGTTACTCATATTAAAGGTGCAATCTTAGATGTGACATTTTCTTATAATGATTCATATACGCTTTGAGAAATTAAAGACATACCTATGCCATTAAGAGCTCCATAATCACATCTCCATATTGTGACACTACAGTTTTGCATTCTTGGATGACAACACACGAGGCACCAATATCATTGTTTATTTGTGTTATAATTTCCTTTAAAATCATAGCAAACATGATCGACAATGATTATAGAACAACATTCATGAACATCACAGATATTTTCACATCACAAATACAGATTATGAGGAACCTTAGTATAAAAGAAACACATGGTCTATAACGCATTACATATATTGCTAGGGTTGAAGTTTAGCAAAACAATGAATAAAAGCAACAAATTGAAGAGCCCGTCTTTTATAGAAAATTACAATATCAGCTAGACATGCTTGGCTTAAATAATAAATAAAACAAAAAAAAAATTATCTCCCTTAGGTCCTTGATACTTAAAAAATTCTTGAAATCGGTTCAACTATATATCTTTCAAACTACACATATTTCTTGATCATACAAGCATCATATGTGCAACAACCCTATGGTTTATATTCTTTTATCATGCATAGACCTAGAAAACACCAATAACTTGTAGATGAGAATTCCAAAAGATCAAAGGTTTGCAAGCTTTATCGATGGACCAGCCAACAAAAAATTTCCAGAATTTGCAGTAGCAATAGAACCTCCAACATAGAAACCTACAGTTTAATGTTCATAAAATGCCATCAATATTTTCATAAGATTCCTTAAGAAGAACTCATGTGCCCAATTGAAGAAGATGGGTTGTATGTAGACATGTTCATTGATAATCAATGAGGAAGTCTCCCATGTCAAATTGGTTAATCTTAAAGTAATATTTGTGGAAACTTGTTCCTCATTAGTTTCAACATTTATTGAATCAATGACAAGATTTTTGAATATTTCCCTGTATGACATACTTTCTTTGGGTTGGAGTGAATTCATAATTTCTGTAACTAGATAAATGACTAAGCCCCAAGTCTAGAATTCTCTCCAAACATACAATATTTCATAGAAAGATGGAAAATGACAAAAGGAAAGTCCTCTACTTCTGCTTAATGCTATTTTGTTGATTTTGATGCACAAACATGGATTTATGTTAACTATTTTACCATAAATTCAAAAATCAACTCCTAATAAATAAGATAAATATTTACATAAATAATTGTGAATAGGTGCATTATCTGCCCCAACTAACCTATTTGATTGTAAACGAGCAAGTTAGGCTTCTCTTATGATGTTGACATGCCAAAAGTGGATAAATTTAAGGCCAAAGTAAATGATTTTTTCTTTGCATCTTAATGACTTAGGGTTAATATGCTTTGTGACATCAAACATCCCTTATAGCTTTAAGTGTTGAATTTTTTAGCATCATACAAGGTAGGAGATGAAGAAATAGAAGAACTAGTTATGCACCTCTCTTATTGTTTTCCAATAATTTTTATTACATGCATGATTACAAAAGGATAGGAAATTCTAAACCTCTCTAACTACCTTTGAAGTTTTACCTATGTGTACTTGTTGAGGCCTGGAAATTCGTAGGCAACAACAGCAAGGGATTCTCCCCAGTCAATGTTCCCAACTAGCCTGTGACTGTTTGGTGTAGGAAATCAGTCTGGTTTGCGGTCCAGCTATCGTAGGTCAAGTAACAAAAATAAAAGGTTTTACCAGTTGTGGCCCGGTCCACCGTATATATTTTTGTAATTTTTTTGACTTTAAGTATGATATGCACGTGCCTACCTAAGATGCAGATTGATTAAGGATGCAAGGAGTGGTCACAATGTGATGCACAGGTTCTTACCTCTCATCTTAGACTCTCTCGCATCTCAATCACACACAACTAGAAGATACATACTAACTAAGCTGTCTCTAGAGAGAAAAATATTAATTCATGAGTAATGTAATACTATTCACATGTTAAGGTAAATTACAGGTAGTTGTTCTTAGAACCAAACATGCAAACATCAATAAAGATATACATGACAAGATAGCTCATCAACATTTAAAACCTCCATTAATCATAGTGGAAATTATCATAGAATATACCAGAGAACATTCAGATAAGAACATAGGTTCAAAAAGTTGGAACACTCTCACAATTAATGAAACACAGTCGAAAACGAAATAGTTCCCCTTCAACATTGTTCATTTTATCACATTTGAACATTCCACATAGCACCTTCTCCAACAGGAAAAATTTGCAATTTCTTATTGTAAAACAAAGTAGTTCCTCTTACAAACAATAGCTCACAAGTTTTTCTAGGGAAAAGGCCCCTATTCCCTCTAAATTTCCTATCTTTATACAAAAACAACAAAACCTTTGGGTTGCCCCGCCCGTTGACCTTTCGGCTTCCCCGACCGTTTTAATCTCACAGTTTTGTCAGTTTGTGAGTGCTCATGATTTAGGCAATACGTTACGTTGCGGATTTTAGTCTCACGAGTACTTCATTAGCGGGACCAGCTCAGCAATTGCTGAACCTTTTTACGAAAACAGGCCTTTATTGCTATTGATTTTGCTTTGTCTTTTACTTGTCCCTTTTTAGATCTCGTTGATCTCAGAATGTATCTGCCTATCACTGTTCAGCCAACTTTCCTCAGCTTTATACTTCTGCTATGTCTTCTTGCAACAGCGATCTGAAGAATCTTCTGAGTCCATCTGCAATCAAAAAAAAAATTCATAATTAATTCGGACTGCATATTTTCAATACTTAAACCACACTAACAATAAAATTGATCATAAATATGAGGCCCTATACTGCACTTTTGTTGTGAAAGCCTTAACAGGAATAAAAAATGAACCAGCGCCCACACAGGGTTTAACAATTCACAAGGCGGTGGGAAAAAATTTATCGGTGACTTGAAACACTGAGACATTGGTCAGACAGTCTTACTCACAACCACAATGGTGGGTTTCATATAGACAACGAGTTCTACAGGACCGTTAATTCTATTGGAGTCGAAAGAACTAAAAGCCAAAGCATCGGGCGGTAAAGTTCCCTGCTATTGAATGGAACGACATCAATGTATGGAGGTTAGTGCATTATGCAGCCGCAATAGAGGAAGATGAAAAGACTGCAGACCCCACGGTCAAAAGATGAAACGGCAAAACCTAGACAAAGCATCGGCGAGTGGAGCAATTGTATGGCAGGAACTTAGTTTGCTCAGGATCCATAATGGTGGAAAGTAACATACTACAACCTTGGATCAAAACCATAAGCTTTCCTATATGGCACAAAAACATCATGAAAACATTAAGTGTTTAGAATACCTAAGGTCGTGCATCGACCAAAAAATATTGTCTCACTTCCAAAACGGTGGCTTCACAAAGATCAAATAACCCCAACTCAACTTCGACCAACCTCCGATAATGCAAACAATTCAAAACAATAACAACACAACATCGGAGAAGTCAATACTATCCTGCGGAACACTCATCATTCAGCTTCTGCAACAGAGGCTCTGTAAGGAAATATGGCTCTAATGCATTGTTTAAATGGCCTCCTAAATAGTGGCTAGAATGAGAAATAGGATTCTGAGAACAAAGAAAGAAATCACGGATCAAAGGGCAAAAACCCAACTCTAAATTCCACAACCCAAAGCAGTTTCAGACATAAGCAATTTTCCGAAAAGCATGAAGAGTGTTAACCTCAAAATAGTCCAAACTTGTAGCAAAAGGAAAACAAAAATAGATTTCATGGATCCAAACGATTCTAGGCAAGATAAAAATTAATAGAAGGGTCAAAAATTTTGAAAATTTGGGAAAACAATTGCAGCTGCAACAATTGGTGACTACCTGGTGAACCTAGATCTCTGGACAATTTATTTCTTGAGTAACAGACTGTTTAACAACAAATGAACTTGTTGAATTCTTCCAGATGTCTGGATTTCTCAAATGGAAAATACATGTACTTTTAATCATTGATGATAGTCCAATTTAGGAGAATGGAAACCAAGATTTCCAAGTCAAGATAACTCTTTTGAGGCCAGGAAGATGAGTTTCATTTGTTACCTCTGTCTTCAAGTAGCTGCAATAGCTTGGACACCACAGGATTGTAGCATATGGTAAACAGAAATATTTGTTTGTTCCTCATTCCCATGCCATTTTGCACTTATTTGTGCTTTTGGACTTTTGTCCTTTTCATATGAGTCCTCCTACATGCCTTTCTTTCTGAATTTTTTTATTCAGGCTCCTCTATCCATAGTGTCCTTTTGTGTGAGATTGTATTTAACTTTCAGCTCACGGACGAAGAGGAACTTTGGGCAATTTAGAGCTTAGATGGTTCAATACTTTGTTTAGATAGATATTGCTTTCATAGGATCTTTTGACTCTTATCTTCCTTTTGGCATTCAATTCTTGGCGTGGGATAATTTATATATAATATACTGTTTACCCTGCTTCCTTTCCATGGGCCCTTTGCTGTCACTCCTTAGGAAATTTTAAAATGTGAGATGGATGGAGCCTCAAAATAGTATTTCATACCTTTTGATCATGATTTATTTTACAAGGATTAAGTAGGACTTCAATGTGTTCATAGCCATTCAGGAAAAATGCTAAAATGGAAGAAATTCTTTCAGATAAAACAATAGTACACATTCTTACACTCAAGGACTTTAATTACTCTAGAATTCTGATGCTCTCCATGCACTCAAAAGTTTGCCTCATTTTTATTGAAATCAGTCAAAATCTAAACTAAAACAAAACAGAACTAAATCAACAAAATAAACAGCCAAATCAATTTATTTATGTACAAGGTAAAAGAACAAAAAACAAACTCAGGAAAAATAAGGTTTGAGAACTAAACCATTTACTGGTAAGTTCTCTTCCCACCCCTGTAAATCCTGCAATTTATAGGTTGAGGGGCCAAGCTTCGCCACAATATGGAAGCTTCGCCACAATCTGGAAAGGGCCTACCCATAACTGTTGAAATTTCATGTGTTTTCCTTTCTCATCATGGGGGTGGTCCCACTTGAAAACCAAATCTCCCACCTTGAATTCTTGTGTTCCAACTTTTTGTTTATCAAACCATCTCTTTAATACCTCTTGTTGTTGTTTAAACCATTCTCTGGCCTTAGATTGAGACTCTTCGGCCTTCAGGAGATTATATATCCTCATTTGCAAGACTTCATTATCTAATCCTCTGGATTCTTGAGCAATTATGGAAGAGGGTGACATGATATTGGGGGGTAGAATGGCCTCTTTCCCATAAACAAGGTTATACGGGGACACACCTAACGAAGTCTTGGGGGTGACCCTATCATCCCAAAGAGCATTTGGTAACGTTGAGTGCCAACTCCTCTGATTTTCTATCACTGTCTTTTTTAAAATCCTAATCAGATTCTTGTTTATGGATTCAGCTCAACCATTTCTCTGTGGATAGTAATTAGCAGAGTAATGCAAATTAATTCCTTTCTCATGAGCAAATTCAGTTAATATAATCGATGAAAAGTAAGTAGCATTATCGAAAAGTAAAGAAATTGGAACTCCAAACCTGGTCATAATATGGTCTTGCAAAAAGTCCATGATTGCATCTTCATTTACTTTACGCAACGGAATGGCTTCGACCCACCGAGTGAAGTAGTTAGTTTCTGTTAGAATATACTTGTGTCGCAGAGAATAATTCGGCTTTATCTCCCCAATGATATCCAACCCCCACTACTCAAAAGGTTCTGTTATCATCACAGGCTTTAACGGCCCTACTGCTTTAGCTTGTCTTCCACCACACCTTTGACAAATGTCACACTTTCTGACATGGGCATGTGCATATTTGAACAGTGTGGGCCAATAGTATTCATCTCTGAGGATTTTATGAGCTATAGTATCTCTGGAGAAATGTCCTCCAGCAGGCCCATCATATAAATCTATCATTACCTTCTTCGCATCTTCTTTCTCTAAGCATCTAAGAAGAAATCCATCATAATTCTTTCTGAACAATATTTCTTCAATAATTTGATATGAGGCTGATTTAAGACGTAGTGCTCTTCTTTGCTTAGAATTCCAATGTTCTGGTAACAATATTGCTTGAAGGTAATGCACAAGGTCTCGATACCAAGAGTCTGGAGCTGTGAAAAGAGGTCATACATCCATCAAATGTAGCTCATCTTCGTTTTCCCAGTCATGTTCTTCATTGTCTTTACTTTCACTCATTAGTTTGCACAATCCTTGCCCTTTGACTACGGAGGCTGGCTTGAATTCGAGGTCATACTCCTGTAGAGATGTAACCCAGTTGCCTCTCCTTTCTCCTAGCTCCTTTTGTACGAAAAGAGACCTCATATTTGGGTGTGGAACTATTACCTTTGTCCGGTTCTTCAATATATATGGTCTGAATTGTTTCATCGCTTTGAACACTGCATAAGCTTGCTTATCCATAGTAGGGTAATTCAATTTGGCCCCTTGCAAACCAGTGCTCATAAATGATATGGGGAACTCATCTCCCCCATCTTCCTTCTGGGTAAGCACAGCTGCTAGTGAATCATCAGAGGTGAAAGTGTACAGAATAAAATATTTATCAAAATCCAGACTTTTGAGGGAGGGTGCATGCGCAATAGCTGTTTTAATATTACTGAATGCATTCTCCTCTACATCAGTCCACTTGAATTGTACACTTTTCTTTACCATCTGCTACAAAGGTTTAACAATTTGAGCAAAATCTGGCACAAACCTTCGCACGAAGATTATTGTCCCCATAAATAATTGCATGCCCTTTTTATTATGGGGTAAGGAGATTTTTTCGATGGATTTGATCCTTTCTGGGTCTATGGAGATCCCCTTCTTAGAAACCACGTGACCCAACAACTTACCTTCTGTAACAGCAAACACGCACTTCTTGGGGTTTAGTGAGATACCATATTTTCGGCAGCGTTCAAAAATCTGTTTTAGGTGAAATGTATGTTCCTCTCTTTTCTTTGAGAATATCATGATGTCATCGAGGTATACTACAGCACTACGGCCAATTAGACCACGGAAAGCTATGTCCATGGCCATCTGGAAGGTAGCTCCAGCGTTTATGAGTCCAAAGGGCATCCTTCTGTAAGCAAAAAAGTTCCCCACCTGGTCCTAAATGTCATTTTTAGTCTGTTTTCTTCGGCTACTAACACTTGATTGTAGCCTGAGAATCCATCTAATAAAGAGAATAGTTCAGAACCTGAAACCATTTGCAATATCTGCTCCATGGGTGGAACAGGATAATTGTCTTTATCTGAAGCACGATTTAAGTTTCTAAAATCCACACATAGCCTAATTTCTCTAGATTTCTTCCTCACCAGTACCAGATTTGAAACCCATTCTGAGTGTCTAACCTTAAAAATAATTCTAGCATCCAATAGTTTCTTAACTTCACTCTGGATTAAAGGCTCTAATTTTGGATGCATTTTCCTTAAAGGCTACTGATAAGGTTTGTTTCTAGATTTGATGGGGATAACATACTGGATAATATTGGTGTCATATGTCTTCAGATCTTCATACGTCCATGCAAAAACATCTTTGTATTGCTTGAACATAACGATGAACTTATCCCTTTCAACTGGGGAGCAGAATTTTCCCAGATTCACATATTTAGGCTCCATCTCAGTCCCCAAATTAATCAACTCAAACTGTAGAGATGAGCTATGAGTCTTCACATTTGCTGGTCTTGTAAATTTCTCATTTAAATCAAACACCCGTTCTAAATTCTTGACTCCCTTAGGAATGAAATTATTGAATTTTAGCTCGGCCTGATGTTCTTCATCATCAATAATCGCCCCTTTGAATGCCTCATCATTCGTTAAGCATTCTATAATCTGTTGATTGTCATTGAACACTTGTAGATTGGTAATCATATCTGGAACTGAGGGCCTGAAAAGCAATTCAATAGAGCACCGATTATTAGAGGGCACAAGCCTCGCAGCTACGGTGGCCAACAAGTCAATTGCTGCATTCTTAAGTCTTGGAATCGATACAATGTTAAATGCATTAAAAAATTTAAGTAAATCCCAAACTTTATTCTGATAAGCTTTTAAATGAGGAGAAATGCAATGTATTTGATTCCGAATTTGTTTTACAATTATTTTAGAATCTCCAAACACTTTCAGATTATTTGCCTTTAATTCAATTGCTTTCCTTAATCCCTGAGCCAATGCTTCATATTCAGCTGTGTTATTGGTACATTCAAACTCTAACCTACATGAAAGAAAATGTTTGTTTTTCATAGGGTCAATCAAGGCACAACCGGCTCCCAACCCCTCTAAAGGTTTAGAACCATCAAAGAAAAGCGTCCAAAAATCACTACTCACTACTATGAAAGAATTGACATCTATATCTACAACTAAGTCTACTATTTTACAATCAATTTCATCAGCCTGTGAAAACCGAAGGAGATCAGGCTGAGTGTCAAATGTACTGCTGGCTTCTTTCGCTTGATAGTTTCATGGTTCTAGTTCAATAAAGTAGTTTCCAAGAACATAATCCACTGGTTCATTTTTTTCTTCGAATTGAATAACATTGTGTTTCATGTGGGGCTCCCTCAACACTTTAATTTGATTTGGGATTCCTTTATATGGGAGCCACATATGCGACAAGTCCGAGGCAAAATATCCGTTCAGCTTTACTGACCAATCTCTGCTCAAAACAAGTCCATAAGCTTCCAGTATATCAGCCACCACAATATCGATGACTTGACACACCTTATCATTTTAAGATAAGCGAACGATAACATCCTCCATTTCTCCAATTACCTTCACATTTTCTCTATCCAACTGAACAACCCTCCAGGTAGATGGTTTAGGTTGTCCATTTATCTTTTTGCAGACCAACAGCGGCATGACATTGACTGATGCCCCTGAGTCTACTAGGAAGTTATGCATGTTATAGTTGAAAATTTCAAAAGTAAGGAGAAAAGGTGGATTCTTGCTTTTAGGCTTACCTCCCATACTTGCTTCAACAATTTCTTCTTCTTGGGTCTGATTGTCAGTAGGAAACCTCTCCTCTGATGCTTCAAGTTATTTCAATAGCTTTTCTTTTTGCTGTGGCACATTGTACATTTGAAATAATGAGATGTTGGCCTTCACCTTCTTGATATCCTCCACAATGTCATAATTCATCTTATGTTCTGTGAGATTCGATCTAACATTATTTATTCTTTCCTCATTGGGCTTAGTAGGTATGCTGGTTTGTCGAGGATTTTGACTGGTGATGGTAAAATCTGGAATTTTATTAGCCGAGGAGCTATTTTGAAACTTCTTAACATTCTTTTGCAGTATTTTGATCTTCGAGAGCATAAGACTGTTTTCCTTGATCAACCCCTAGCTTCTTGTTGTTACATTTTTTTCCAGGATGCCCTCGTGTCTCAGATTCTTTTCTTCCTTGACATCAAACAATGATACACAGTCCCATAAAACCATAGCTTCATCCTCCTGTTTTTCTGTTGATTTATTATTGTCTTTCCCTTCTTCCTCGTTGTCTTTAGTTAATTTGGAATCCAGGAGCTGATTCATAACAAACGTCATTGAGTTTATCTATTGAGGACAACTCTTTTCAAAATGAGGTTGTTGGTGGAAAGTGCAAAATTTATCCATTCCAACCTCCGTTAAGTTCATAAATGCATGGTTATGCAGAGGGGGTTAGGATTGATGAGTATCTTCCCTTTTCTTGTAATAGGGCTTGTAGAAATTTTGGGCTTCCTTTTCCTTTTCCAAGTCTATGATTCTGTTAGAAAGATTTTGCATCATCTTTTCCATCCCCTCGAAATCTAGTGATTGCTCCTATTTAGGCTTAGTAAACAACAAAGCTTTCCTCCTGACATTTTTTTCTCCTGACCATTCAGGATAGTCTTCAATACTTTCCCTTTCAGCCTCTACTCTTTCCGCTTCCTCATAAGTCTCAGCTAGCGTAGGTTTGGCCTTCATTTTGGAAAACATGGCCAACTCGAGTCCTAGAGCTGAGGTATAATATTCGATCAAGACTTTATCGGAGGGTTTTTCAGCTTCAAAAAAATTCTTAAGATAGGCTGAGAATCATTGGGTAAAACTATGCACCTTCGCCTTTCTTTCTTTCTTTAGGGCGCATAGTCCTTTCATGAGAGCCGTGTGAGTTTTTTGGGTTGAATATTTGCTTCTAAAATTTCTTTCAAAGGTATCCCAATCAGGGATAGAGTTTGCAGGAAAACCAAAGTACCAGGATGTTGCTGCTCCTTTAAGGGTGTGTGGAAAAAGTCTACAAACCACATCCTCATATTCCCCAGCCCTTAATCCTTCTATTTCCAAATAGAAACTTTGCAAGTGATCATCTACTAACATATTCTCATTTGGATCAAACTTGGGCAACATCTTTTCAAAATATTGAGGTAAATCGTGCAAAGGAGGTGTTAGGTTTAAAGGTGACCTGGCTTTCCAGGCATGTGGTGGATTCGGTGGGCTGGGTGGCTGATTTGCGTTTACGCCTTTCATGAGTCTAGGTGGAGAGTGAGGTGGTGAATGGATAGGAGTATGAATAGGGGAACCATAAGGATTATCTGGGCCTACTTGATTCAAAGGTTGTATAACTTCCTCTAAGGCTGTTTCTACAAGTTCTTCCAAATCTTCAACCAACACCGAGTCTTCCAATATAGGATGATATTTCCTTTTATATTCTCTTCTGGGCAATTTAGGGATAATCGGTAATCCTCCAATATTATTCACGTATGCCCTAGTGTGTCTTCTTATATTATTAACAACTTCATTGTCCACATAATAAAAATGTTCTTTACCTTTCTCTTCCGAAATCAGATTGGGAAACAAACTGCTTTCTGAACTATTACCGGTGGAATAATCTCAGGAAAACGGGTTTCCTCGGCCAGCCATGCACTGGCGGCCCTCCTTCTAGCACCAGAAACTGTTGAGGCCTGGAAATTCGAAGGAAAAAATAGCAAGGGATTCTCCCCAGTCAACGTTCCCAACTAGCTCGTGACTATTTGGTGTAGGGAATCCGTCCAGTTTGTGGTCTGGCTACCGTAGGTCAAGTAACAAAAATAAAAGGTTTTACCAGTTGCAGCCTGGTCCACCATATATAATTTTGTAATTTTTTGACTTTAAGTATGATATGCACATGCCTACCTAAGATGCAGATTGATTAAGGATGCAAGGAGTGGTCACAATGTGATGCGCGGGTTCTTACCTCTCGTCTTAGACTCTCTCGCATCTCAATCACACACAACTAGAAAATACATACTAACTAAATTGTCTCTAGAGAGCAAAATATTAATTCATGAGTAATGTAATACTGTTCAAATGTTAAGGTAAATCACAAGTAGCTATTCTTAGAACGAAACACGCAAACATGAATAAATATATACACAACAAGATAGCTCATCAACAGTTAAAACCTCTATTACTCATAGTGGGAATTATCACAGAATATACTAGAGAACATTCAGATAAGAACATAGGTTCAAAAATTTAGAACGCTCTCATAGTTAATGAAACACAGTCGAAAACGAAATAGTTCCCCTTCAACATTGTTCATTTTATCACATTTGAACATTCCACACAGCACCTTCTCCAATAGGCAAAATTTGCAATTTCTTATTGTAAAACAAATTAGTTCCTCTTACAAACAATAGCTCACAATTTTTTCCAGGGAAAAAGCCCCTATTCCCTCTAGCTTTCCTATCTTTATACAAAAACAACAAAACCTTTGGGTTTCCCCTCCCATTGACCTTTCGACTTCCCCGACCATTTTAATCTCACAGTTTTGTCAGTTTGTGAGTGCTCATGATTTAGGCAATACGTTACATTGTGGATTTTAGTCTCACAAGTACTTCATTAGCCAGACCAGCTCAGCAACTGCTGAACCTTTTCCAAAAATGGACCTCTATTGCTATTGATTCCACTTTGTCTTTTACTTGTCCCTTTTTAGATCCCGTTGATCTTAGAATGTATCTACCTATCATTGTTCAACCAACTTTCCTCAGCATTATCCTTTAGCCATGTCTTCTTGCAGCAGTGATCTGAAGAATCTTTTGAGTCTGTCTGTAATCAAAACAAAAAATTCATCATTAATTCGGACTGCATCTTTTCAATACTTAAACCACACTAACAATAAAATTGATCATCAAGATGAGTCCTTGTATTGCACTTTTGTTGCGAAAGCCTTAATAGGAATCAAAAACTAACCACCACCCACACAGGGTTTAACAATTCACAAGGTGGCGGGAAAAAATTTATCGGCGGCTTGAAACACTGAGACATCGACCGGACAATATTACTCACAGCCACAATGGCGGGTTTCAGATAGACAACAAGTTCTACAAGACCGTTAAGTCTATCAAAGTCGGAAGAACTAAAAGCCAAAGCATCTGGCGGTAAAGTTCCCTGTCGGTGAACAGAACGACATCAACATTGAGAGGTTATTGCATTACGCAGCTGCAATAGCGAAAGATGAAAATACTAAGGGCCCCATGGTTAAAAGACAAAATGGAAAAACATGGACAAAGCATTGGCGAGCAGAGCAATTGTATGGTAGACACTCAGTTCGCTTGGGAGCCGTAATGGAAGAAAGCAACAGACTACAACCTTCGATCAAAACCATAAGATTTCTGATACGACGCAGAAACATAATGAAAATGTTAAGTGTTCAGAAGACCTAAGGTCATGCATCGGCCCAAAAATCTTGTCTCACTTCCAAAACAGTGGCTTCACAAAGATCAAACAACCCCGACTCAACTTTGACCAACCTCTGATAATGCAAACAAGTCAAAACAATAACAACACGACATCGGAGAAGTCAAGACTATCCTGTAGAACACTCATTGTTCAGCTTCTACAACGAAGGCTCCATAAGGAAATATGGCTCCGATACGTTGTTTAAATGGTCTCCGAAACAGTGGCTAGAATGAGAAATAGGCTTTCGAGAACAAAAAAAGAAATCGCATATCAAAGGGCAAAAACCCAACTCTAAATTCCACAACCCAAAGTAGTTTTAGACATAAGCAATTGTTTGGAAAGCATGAAGAGAGTTAACCTCAAAATAGTCCAAACTTGTAGCAAAAGGAAAACAAAAACAAAGTTCATGGATCCAAATGATTCTAGGCAAGATAAAAATTAACAAGGGGGTCCAAAATTTTGAAAATTTGGGAAAACAGTTGCAGCTGCAACAGTACTTTAAGTTTATAGTTTATATGGACGATGTCACAACAGGAATCTAGCTCATAGTGATTATCATGGTAGTTTTCACACAAAAATATAGCTACTAGAACTTAATTACTCAGGAAATTTAATCCAGTAAATCTGAAAGGCTAAGTTTATGTTTAGAAATTATGAAGCTATGGATTTTTTTAAAAGACAAGCTTCCTAATCCTTGTTGGAGTGGGTTCCCATGATAATGTTAAAATCCCCCACTATACATCTGTCTGGAAAAAAAAATCTTGTATATTAATGAAGGTTTCCTTTATTTAAAAAAATAGCAAGGAAAAGAAAACAAAATTACATATTTTGTAAGGAGAATCTAAGGTGGTTCATGGATCACTCAAAGAAGATACTCACCATACTAGAACAACCTTGTCAACTACAATTTCTTGAAATACAATCCCAAGAAGCCCATCAAACTTGAACCGTAAAATGTTATACTTAGCTCACGTGTTGTCTCAGTAAAAACATGTGCCAAAAATTCTGACCACATAACTTTCAAAATACTCTAGGGGTAAAAAAGCTTGAACTTGCTTGATATTTTGAAATAAAAATTTTCCAACCTGGTCTTTCACAAGAAGGTCCCCAATAGTGACATCATCTTGAGACAAATAATCAAAGATCACACCACTGTTTGACTCAGATGACTTGTGCTTTGAATGGAAAAAACAAGCCTACTACATACGGGTACCGAAAAGTCAGCCAAATTAATCCAAATTTAAGTGATTCTTTCAGACATGTAATGCAACCCACTATTTTAGGAAACTCTGCTGAAAAACAATATACAGACTAACCTATGCCCTATGCCCAAATTAATAGTACATGTCAAAAAGAAAATATCTGAAAGCCTAAGCTCACCGAACTGCTTCTAAATTGATGAAATCACTAAATACAAACCTTAACCAACTCAAAGAGACAATATGGAATACTCAACTTATAGAATATAATACTTATGGAGAAGTAACATTTAGACAACGACGACCAAATATTTGAGCTATCAATATCAAATATGGCAGTAAATTTATGAGCTAGGGTTCCAATTTCAATATCTCCAAAATAATGGGCATCCAAGCAATTCTTCAATGACACATAATCGCCCTCATTAGAATCGAAACCTGGACCCCTCTGGAGACCAAACTTCTCGTTAGTTTTTCAACATTAAGATAGCATTATGTTAGGATCTTTACTGAGAGAATAACAAGTATAGCAATCAAACACAAGAGACAATGAACACATTTTTTTCATCGAGGAAACCATAAATGGAGAAAACCCCGCAACTTCCTCAGAGATAGAATCAACATAAGATGTAAAACCCCAAAACAGTAAGATGCACTCTCGACAGCAGTAATCTTCTTCTTGTCTAGCCCTAGTGTCTTCTCCTTCCTCAACTATGTGCTACACTTGAGTGTGTGAGTGATGTGTGCTAAATAGAGATCCCATCTCTCTATTTATACTAATACCCACATGAATAAAAACCTACTAGGGATGACCTCTACTTGGAGAGTCTAATAACCCTAGTGCCCCGGAACTGCGGGGACTTTAACCCTTACACAATGAGAGGGTTACCCACTATGACTTGACATGACTTGTTTACATTATTGATTCTCTCGATCGAAACATCGGGGCATGACAACATGACTCAATTACATAGTAGATACATCCCAGAATAAACATTGGGTTACAATACATAAGATACATAGATGAATACATTCTGAAGTTACAAATACATCAACACCCCCTCTTAACTAGGAAGGTATTCTTTCGACACAATTTTCAGTACTGGTCTTCTTCTCTGGATCATCTCATTATATGCATCTCAAGTATTCTGAGTCTTCAAGTCATCTTCGTCTTCAAGTCATCTTCATTCTTCGAATCTAGATCATCTCTCGATCTAGATCATCATGGGACATCATCACTGGATCTGGATCATCTCTCAATATAGATAAACATCACTGGATCTGGATCATCACTTCATCTAGATCATCATCACTAAATCTGGATCATCATCACTGGACTGGATCTGGATCATCACTCGATCTGGATTTGGATCTGGATCATCTCTCGATCTGGATAATCACTTGATATGGATCTCTCGGAGTCATCATAACTGGATCTGGATCATAGCTCGATTTGGATCTCATATGGTCATCATCATGTGTGTGCTATCTCGTCATAGGAAGTTCTACATAGCCAGCCTTCTTTCATGCTGGTTTTAGGCCTAGCCATCAGGTAGGTCTTTTCCCAGCACTTACATATGACCTACTCATCAGAAAGGCACGCCCAGCACTTACATCTGACCTACTCGTCAGAAAGGCACGCCTAACACTCACATCTGATGATGTAGTAAACTACAATCACATCAAAAAGGCCCCACACTCACATCTATCATGGAAGGAACAAAATCCTCTCACCATGATAGAATGGCTTGCCCTTACATCTGACATGGAAGGAACTGAATCCTCTCAATATCAAAAGAATCACCTGCACTTACATTGGCCATGGAAGGAACTGAATCCTCTCACCATGATGGAATGGCCCGCACTTACATTAGCCATGGAAGGAACCGAATCCTCTCACCATGACGAAATTGCTGACACTTACATTGGCCATGGAAGGAACTGAATCCTCTCACCATGATGGAATGGCATGCACTCACATCTGACCTGGAAGGAACCAAATCCTCCACCCTCGTCAGAAAGGCTGCCAGTCCTAGACTGAGCTACCTAGTAACTGACCAGGTGCCTCCACTCTCCTGGAGAGTGGCAGTTTCCCTTACATCTGTCCTACTCGACAAAATGGCTAGCACTCATATCTGACATGGAAGGAAATGAATCCTCTCACCATGATAGAATGTCTCAGCCCTTACATCTGACCTGCTCATCAGAATGGCTTTGGATCTTAGCACTCATATCTGACATTGGAAGGAACTGAATCCTCTCACCATGAAAAAATGGCTCAGCGCTTATATCTGACCTACTCATCAGAATGGATTTGGGACTCATCACTTTCCCTTGGAAGAAACCTCGATCTGGAGAACACCAAGCTTCTCCCTGAAGTACTTGAAATTCATTCTGGCCAATGGCTTCGTCAACACATCATCTATCTGTTCCTCCGTCACAACATATTGGAGCTTCACTGCTCCTCTCTGCACCATATCCCTGATATAGTGATACTTGATCTCGATGTGCTTCGACTTGTCATGGAACACTGGATTCTCTGACAACTTCACGTAACTCTGGTTGTCACAATGTATACAAGTAGCATCCATCTAGAGATCAAATAAATCAGATAGTAGCTTCCTCAGCCATACTGCCTCACAACTAGCTGAACAGGTTGCGACATACTCTACTTCAGCTATACTCAGTGCCACACAGGATTGCTTCCTGCTAAACCAAGAGGTCACACCTAATCCCATACTGAAGCAACACCCTGAAGTTCTCTTCCTATCGATGGTATTGCCTACCCAATCTCAATCAACATAACCCTCTAGGTTAATCTTTTGATTCGCATCATACTTGAGCCCATAATACAATGTACCCCTCAGGTACCTTAGAATATGATTTGCAGCAATCAAGTGAACATTTCTCAGATATGTCAAGAACTGGCTCAAGGTGTTCACAGCAAAGCAAATATCTGGTCTCATGTTTATCAGGTACATCAATGACCCAATCATCTGATGATACATCATAGCATCAACCGACTCTGAAGAAGCATCATTCAATAGCTTCAAGTTCAATGCAATAGGTGTGGACATATTCTTGCAGTCCATCATCCCTATTAGGTATAACTCCCAATTCAATTCTATTCATGGCTAAAACATTAATTTATACATTACAATGAGGCGGTTGAGAACCAGCCTTTTCACCTTCCCATGCAACTATTCAAATTCCTATTTATTTTTTTATTTATTTACAATAATCCTGACAGATTATATTCTAACAATCCCCCTCTTAATCCGAAGGGGTGTTCGTAAGTCCGAGCATGTTTCTGAATCTTTCAAACTTTTCTCATCCAAGCACTTTGGTGAATATGTCTACAACTTGATCATTTGTGGAACAATGCCGAAGATGGACTGTCTTGGCCTCTACATGATGTCGAATCAAATGATACTTTGTGTTGATGTGTTTGGTTCGATCATGGAATCTAGGATTGTTAGCCAACTTGATTGCAGAAGTATTGTTGACCAACAATGGAGTGGAGTTCTCTTGTTTTTCTTGAAAATCTTCAAGTATCTTCCTGAGCCATACTATTTCTTTCGTTACTTCAGCTGCAGCCACATATTCTGCTTCTATTGTTGAATCTGCTGGAACTGATC
>LPNX011037946.1:4775-14810 GCA_001517045.1 Pseudotsuga menziesii | reverse complement strand
TGATCAAGCTGTCTCTCAATGGACTGGTCATTTTTATTAGTTTCAAGAAAAATGACATCTCTGGAAATAAAAAATTTCTTGTTTACCTCATCATACAAATGGTATACCTTGGAGTATTCTTCATACCCCAGGAAAATGCATCTTCTGCTTCGAGCACCAAGCTTGTTTCTTTGCTCCTTCGGAATCAAGGCATAACAGGTGGAACCAAAAACTCTGAGATGATTGACTGAAGGGAGATGGCCAAACCACATTTCATGTGGAGTCTTGTTATCAAGTGCATTTAAGGGACTTCTATTTCTCAAATATGCTGCACATTTTACTGCATCACCCCAAAACATTAGTTTTACATTCTTGAAAAACATCATAGAGCGAACCATATTCGTTATGGTTCTATTCATTCTTTCTGCTACCCCGTTTTGTTGAGGATTGTAGGGAACGGTATTTTGATGTGCAATTCCATGTTGGTGAAGATAATTTTCAAAAGCATTTGAAGTGTACCAATTTTTTATTGTGCTTGTTTTTCAATCAATGCATGAAAGTATTTGAATGTTTGAAATGCTTCTGATTTTGTCTTTTAACAGTAAATCCAGCACATTCTTGAGTAGTCATCAACAAATGTCATAAAATACTTATTCCCATTTGCTGAAGGAGTTGGCATTGGGCCACACAAATCAGAATGCACTAGTTCTAATTTCCTACTTGCTCTGAAATTAGATTCATGGAATGGAAGCTTACTATGTTTCCCTAATATACATGCATCACATTTTTCCTTCTCTTTAGGAATGGTGGGCAAGCCAAATACACCATTCTTTTTCAACAAACGAAGACTGTTATAATTTAGATGACCAAATCTTGCATGCCACAATGAGCTAGATGACATATTACCTTCTCCATGTTGAGAGAGGTAGGCATAGTTCCGAAATCTTGCAGATGAACCCTTGAGCTTCAGCAGCTTCACATCTTCATATCCAGTCATGATGACTTGGTTGTCAGAGGACTTTCTTATTTCAATGATTCCATCAAACATGTGGATGGAATGGCCTTGTTGTCGAATCTCCATCAAGGACAGCAGGCTTCTCTACAACTCTGGAAGATAGAGAACGTTCTTCAACAAGAAATCAGGGAATCCAGGCATCTTCAGTCGAATGGTGCCCATTCCCTTTGGTTTAATACTTGACTTATCTGCAAAGTAAACTATGCCATCTATTGTTTCATTCAGTTCTTCAAAATAGTCTTTTCTAAATGTCATGTGTGATGTTGCACCAGTATCAAGCAGCCAACAATCTTTGTAAGATGAAACAAAAGTCATTTCATTAAATCCAAGATTACAATGTGCAACAATAAAAGAATTTGAAGATTTACTAGCATCTTGATCATCTTTCTTCTGGTTATGTTTGTCTTTGATGGAGTCCCATGAAGCCCAACACTGATCTAATGTGTGCCCAGTCTTTCTGCAACGCTTCCACTTTGACCTTTTTTTGGAGTTGTTTCTTCCCCCTCTGCCTCTCTTGCTGCAATCTCCCTTGGAAGGGTCTTTGAACCGATTCTTTGTTTTTCAAACAAAGTCAAGGGATTCTTCGACAGGATCGCTTGATTTCTTAATCTTTCTAGACCATTTTGGATATGTTTCCTTGCCATTGAGGACATCACCAACAATAGGTGCTATAGATTGCATTTTTACAATTGTTAGTGTAATTTTTAAAGAGAAATAAAAAATAATAACCTTGCAGGTCTACAGTCTCTGCCAAGGTGAATACAATGCAATTTTATAGTAAATATATCAGTAGATACAAAATATATCACTGCCAGTCATACACAGGCTTCTTTATATCAGTCACTGGCAATATATAGCATACAACATTTGCACATATCAGTCTCAGTATTCAGTCTCTGAGATCGGTCTACAATATATCAATCTCAGTCTTCAGTCTCTGAGATTGGTCACTTCAATGCAGCATCAAAGGAGTGCTTCAACGCACCATACTTAGCATGCATGACTCATCAACGATCATGGTTCAGCAAGAATACTTCGCAGTCTTCACAGTGCAGTATTCAATCTCCAACGCAGGCTCTTAGGCTCTTCACGTAGGCAGTCACAAGAATGAACTCAACATGGAATTAGGGTTTACGCAGCTCCTCAAATCGACAGTAGTCACCAACACTCAGTCTCCAACACCTTCAGCAGTCTCCAACACGCACTAGTCTCCAATGCAGCAATATATGTGTGATATATCAGTCTCAATATTTTGCAGTCACGCAATATATAATATATCAGTATTCATTTTCTGACATCTAAAATGAGCAAATTGCAACACAATAGACTACAAATACTCAGGCCCAAATTATAGGGAAAATAAAGATTGAAAGCAGCGCTTCATGGCCACAATACAAAGTGAGGGTTTATGCTAATGTATTGGAAATGTTCTTTCATACTTCAGACCTTTCAATTGTATGACTGAAGGATTCAGAAAAGCCAACCGATACTGATGCAAGGCTTCAGACAAGAATCTTTACCATCAAGCAGCAAGCAAATACCAATGTAGCAAGCAGCAAATACCAATGCATTATATATCAGATAGCAATACCACAGATATCAGATACCAATCACAGCAGTATGTGGAGGAGATCGCAGCAGTTGTAGCTCGCAGCAGTGGTGCTCTATGCACTCTGTGTGAATGTAAGAGAGCGGGTGGACTCTTCACGCAGTCTTTAATCATCAAACAATCTCAACGGAGATCTCAACATGTATACACCAGCATTCTCCAGAAATCGCAGCCTCAGCCACAACGCATCCTCTATTCCAAAAATCGCATCCTTTGGAGGAACGTGCAGGTTTTCAGAAGGTCGTGGTGAATCCAGGCGTGATGAGGACAGCCAAGAGCTAGCAGTATTCAATACGTCAGTCTCAACGCATCAACTTCATTTATTAATGGTACGGAGTTCAAAGTTATAAATGGGATTTCCTCCATCTGTAATCGATCTCTTACTCTTCAAGGAAAGAGCTCTCCACAACAATGATGCTACTCAGCGTTTTATGGAGGGTTGCATCACATGTGGTAACCACCCTTCGAATTTAAACACTACTCGACTGGTTCGACTCTTTTGTGAACACCAGATTTTAAAATAATCATTCTCCAATACTACGCAGAATAATACTCACAGATCTCAGCACTGGAATCAAACTCACAGCTCGCAGCACTATATTCTGCAGTGCGTGAATACATTAGCGTGTGAAAAGGCTGGGTGGAGGGTTCATGAAGCTATATCGATTCCTAGTGAGGAGAACCAATAGCCGCTTCAATGTAGAATTAGGGTTAGGTATCGCTCTATTGAAAGCAAGCTAATTCAAACGTTTGAGCAGAATAATACACATACAAAACGCGTCCGGATTAGGGTTTGCAGCACACAAACTCAATCATGAAGGAATTGTAATGCAGACAATGCATGCGAATCAACTCGCAGACTGATGGAGCAGTCTGGCAGTGGACTGGCAAGCAGAATGCCAGGAATGGGCAGATTGGCAACAGGCAGGAGTTATGGCAGCGCTTTGATACCACTTGTTAGGTATAACTCTCGATTAAATTCTATTCATGGCTAAAACATTAATTTATACATTACAATGAGGTGGTTGAGAACCAGCCTTTTCACCTTCCCATGCAACTATTCAAATTCCTATTTATTTATTTATTTACAATAATCCTGACAGATTATATTCTAATAATCCCAAACCTCCTCAGGATCTCTTTTGCATACTTCCCTTGTCCAAGGAAGATTCCATCCACACTCTACCACACCTCCATACCTAGAAAGTAATGCATCATACCCAAGTCCGTCATCTCAAACTGGGCAGCAAGCTTTCACTTCATATCAGTAATCAACCCATCCATACCTGTCACAAACAGATCATCTACATATAGTAGAAGCATCACTGGGTTGCCATCTTCAACCTTGTAGTAAAGGTTGGGATCTGATTTACTCTTGGTAAAGCCCAAACTGGATAGAAAGTTATCAATTCTGCTGTACCATGTCCTGAGTGCATGTTTCAAACCGTACAGGGCTTTCTTCAATATACATACATGAGACTCCATGTCATGTGTCTCAAAACCGAGTGGTTGTTCTACATACACTTCCTCTTCTACTACACCATTCAAGATGGCAGTCTTGACATCCATCTGGTGTATCTTCCATTTCATCATTACAGCCAGAGCAAGTACTGATCTAATGGAAGTGTAACTGGCTATAGGTGCAAAGGTCTCTTCATAGTATATTCCCTCTTTCTAAGAGAAACCTTGAGCTACAAATCTTGCCTTGTAATTTTCAATGCTACCGTCTGCAGCATGTTTGATCTTGTAGATCCATTTGGAAGTTACAACTGAATTCCTGTCTAGTCTTGGGACAACATACCAAACATCATTCTTCATGATCGATTGGTACTCTTTGATGATAACATCCTTCCATTCTTTCCGTTCTACCACTTCTTCAAAACTAGAAGGTTCTTTATCAATGAAATCACATAGTAAAGCTACATACTCGGAACATGATCTGGTCCTCTTTCTTTCTCTCCGATTCTCTTCTGGAGCCCCATAACTTTCTACACCTTGGATAAGTTCTCGTACCCAAGCAGGTTTCCTCTTATGAGGATTCTTCTCTAGAGGTGGATCTACAGGTCTTTGTGGTTCTTCAAAGTATCAATCTTCTTCTTGAGTTTCTTCATTCATGGTTGTATCATGAATTCTAGGTGCTTCTGCTTCTTCAGGTTCTTCAGTAGGTCTCTTTTTGGATTTGTTGTAAGCTATGTCTTCATCAAATGTCACATCCCTGCTGATGTCAATATTCTTATATCCTAGGAAATATATTATGTAAGCCTTCAAGCTTTCAGAGTATCCCACAAATATACCCTTCTTTACTGAAGGATCTAATTTAGTCCTCTTCTCTTTTGGAATGTGGATGTACATAGGACAACCGAATATTCTGAGATGGCTGAATTCTGGTTTCTTTCCGGAGAAGACTTCTTTAGAAGTCTTGTTCTTGAGTACTCTATGTGGAGTACGGTTCTATACATACACCACTATTCTGGAAGCTTCCACCCAAAGATGCATAGGAAGGTCTTGAACATGAAGCATTTCTTTTGTAGCTTCCATGATAGTTCTATTCTTCTATTTTACAACCCCATTCTGTTATGGATTATAAGGAGTGGACAACTCCCTCTTAATCCCTGATTCTTTGCATAGCTCTTTGAATTCATTTGAAGTGAATTATCTGCCATTATCTGATCGAATGGTCTTGATCTTCTTTTCAGTATGGTTTTCGATCAAGGATTTGAATTCTTTGAACTTACTGAATATTTTTTCTTTTTTCTTCATGAAGTAAACCCATGTCTTCCTAGAAAAATCATCAATAAAAGAAACATAATATGCATACCTGCTTAGAGATTTTGATGACATAGGACCGCATACATCGGAGTGGATTATTTCCAAGATTCCTTTTGCTTTGCTCTCACTGCTTGGAAATGTCTTCTTTGTATTCTTTCCTTTTGCACATCCTTTGTAGACCCCATCATGTTTTTCTTGGATTTATGGAAGACCTTCGACATCTTTGCTTGCAATAGGTAGTGCTCTGTAATGCACATGTGCAATCCTTCTATGCCAAAGTTCACTTGGCTCTACTGTGTCATGGACCAAGGCTTGTTCTGAATGGCCCTTCAATTTGTATAATCCTCCTTCTTGTTCTCCAATCACTACCGCATCATTGATAGTCTTTCCTTTTAGCCACATGATGACTTGACCATCTATGAATGCAACCCGCATTCCTTTTTCATCTAATGCTGATATGGAGAGAAGGTTCTTCTTGAGTCCTGGCACAAACAATACTTCTTTCATTGTTATATATTTTCTAGAGTCTAACTTATATGAAGATTCCCCACTACCTTTTATTGGATATTGGTAGTCATCTCCTAGCTTTACCTTGTGAGATGATTCATGTTTTGACAGTCTCACAAAGGATTCCTTGAATCTAGTCATATGTTTGGAAGCCCCATTGTCTATAAGCCAATCATCACTACCATGAGTAATGTTACCTGTGAGAGCTGATATCAGAACCTATTCATCCTCGCTTGAAGAATCTTCACTTTCATATCTAGATCTCTTCCTGGATGGTTCATCATCCTCTGCAGCATGAGAATGATGTCTTATTTTGTTTCTCTTCTTTACTATCTTCTGTTTGTTAGGAAAATTCCTTGCATAGTGTCTTGCTTCATCACAAGTATAACATATGATCCTAGATACATCTCTTCTAGTATTATCTTTGTGAGAGTGCTTACCTTTGGAACTATGAGGTCTTCTTTTGCTTGACTAGGAGTGAGACTTGAAGTGTATCGTAAGAGCTTGGTCTTCACTTCCCATCTTTTCTTCTCAAGCTGCTATCCGAGATTCTTCTTGAGAGCACTCTTCCCATAGTCTGCTGAACTTGACTAACTTCTTCCTATAACAGATTCCTTGGATGAAAGAATCCCATGACCTAGGAAGTCCATTCAATATAGTCATTCCAATCTCTACATTTTCCACTTCTTCATCAACTGCTTCTAGTGGCTCTTTGATCTGAGAAACTCTTGTGAAGTAAGACTTTATTATTTCTGCATTCTGAATCTTCACATTCTTCAGTTGGTTTCTCAAGGTCATCTTTTGATTTATGTTCTTCCCTTCAAACAATTTGGTTAGGGTATCAAACATAGATTTATGTATCTTGAGAGAGGACACCTATGGGATAAGGTGATCTTTTATAGAATCAGCAATGATCCTCTTCTCCATAACCATATTCTTCTTATGTAAGGCCTTTGCCTCATCTCCCTCTGGAACTGGAACCTCCTCATGGATGTAGGAGTCTAATTCATTTTCTTCTAGGACCAGGGAGATCCTATAGTTCCAGGCTCGGAAGTTATCAACTCCTTCAATTTTTCATCAAGCTTGGTATGATGAGACATATTAACTGAGAACCTCAAATGGAAATACAAAATATTTTATATCTTACCAGGTTCAACATGTCGGATTTGGAACTTGAGCTGAAATCCTGCAGAGCTGGTTCAGGAGCAAATTAGGGTTTTTCTTTTTCGGAGTTCTTTCCACCCAAATGCCTTGAAATTTGTCCCTAACTTTGATTTTGGGGAGGATATTAATCCAGGCCTGGGATCACTGAAAAATTCCTCTTCTATGAAAATCCCTAATTCCCTACAGTAGTGACAGGTCAAAAACTAAAAAACCTCAGAATTGGATTCTGCTTCGACAAAAAGATGCGCCCTAAGGAGGAGAGTTATTCCACCTTACTTTTGCTGAAAATACGTGGAGGAAGATACACAAACTAGGAATCCCTAGTTCCCGCAGTTGCATAATGTCTTCTTCTTAGGTTAGCTCTGATACCATGTTAGTTTTTCAACATTAAGCTAGCATTATGTTAGGATCTTTACTAAGAGAATAACAAGTACATCAATCAAACACAAGAGACAATGAACACAGTGTTTTTCATCGGGGAAACCGTAAATGGAGAAAACCCTGCAACTTCCTCAGAGATAGAATTAGCACAAGATGTAAAACCCCAAAACAGTAATATGCACACTCAACAGTAGTAATCTTCTTCTTGTCTAGCCCCAGTGTCTTCTCCTTCCTCAACTATGCACTACACTTGAGTGTGTGAGTGATGTGTGCTAAATAGAGATCCCAACTCTCTATTTATACTAATACTGACATGAATAAAACCCTACTAGGGCCTACCTCTACTTGGAGAGTCTAAAACCCCTAGTGCCCCAGAAATGTGGGGAATTTAACTCTTACACAATCGAAGGGTTACCCACTATGACTTGAAATGACTTGTTTACATTATTGATTCTCCCGATCAGAACATCGGGGGATGATAACATGACTCAATTACATAATAGATACATCACGGAATAAACATCGAGTTACGATACAAAAGATACATAGATGAATACATTCCGAAGTTACAAATACATCAAAACTTCTGAACGAGTGTGTCGGCATGACAATCTTTATGCATCGAATCCTTAGCAACACACAAGGTTTTAAGATCCAGTAATTTATTCTTCATCCCAATCCTTACAAGTCCATCATTATCACAAGAAATATAAGGGAAAAATACATCAAAACTATGAAACACTAGGTGTCCAAGTAATTCTTCAATGGCACATAATCACCCTCGTTAGACTCAAAACCAGGACCCCCCTGGAGACCAAACTTCTGAATGAGTGCGTCAGCATGGAAATCCTTACCCATCGAAGCCTTAGCAACATGCAGGGTTTTTATATCCAGTGATTTATTCTCCAACCCAATCCTTCTAAGTCCATAGTTATCACAAGAAACAGAAAGAGAAAAACTACATCAAAACTACAAAACATGCTAGTACTCTCCTTTGCTCCATCTTCAAAATATTTTCTGCAGCAACCAGATAAAAATCACCCTCAAACTAATGAGAAAACCCCATTTCTGCTAAACTTAGTGCCTAATTAAACCAAAAGTTTGAAAACCCCATTTCATGCTACGTATTAGACTAAGCCTTCTAAAGTCGCTCCATATTCAAAATCTTTTCTGCAGCAACTAGAGAAAAATCATCCTCAAACTAGTGATAAAACCCCATTTCAGCTAAACTTAGATCCTAATGTAACCAAAAGTTTGAAAACCCCATTTCGCGCAACGTATTGGACTAAGCCTGCTAGGTAGTAGATCTTGCACTAACGCTTGGTTCTAAAATTGTATCAACTCAATTTTTTTCTCATAGATGAAAGGGTTTATTGCAAACATGATTCTAAGTTGTTCATAGTTGAATGGGATGATGGTGATTCTATGCATATTTTTGGGTGAGATTTTATTTCACCAATGGAAAGACCCTTTTGGTTAAGAACAATCTAACAATAGTACCCATGTTGTGGTAATATACATCTCCAACACAACTCTTTGTATCATCAGTTTATTCTTCTATGGGTCTTTTCATTGTTTAGGTTCCTTCTCCATAAGTCAAACCTCCTTGTCCTCCTTATGCTCCTCCATCTGCTCCTACTTCACCTTGCCTTGCAATATTATTCACTTTGATCTTCCTTACATTGACTTTACTCCTCAACCTTCCCTTAAATATAAGGTGGATATCCCTCATTCTCTTGATGAGAATCATACATTCAAGGATTTCCACGCCCTATGCAACCTTGTGTGTATTTAAGCATGCATTCATTCAATATATATCCATCATAAATAAAAATGTTCTTTTAAAGCAAGTAAAACATTATACATTTTTACTCATTATCTCCCATAAAGAACCAAAATTATCATGACAAACTCATGGATATATATAATCAAGTTCAAAAGTACATTAATGGTCATCAAAATTCAAAAGAAAAGTTTCAAAGGTTGTGAAAATGATATACATCTAAAATACATTGCCAAAATAGAAAAAGTGTTATGTAGTCCAAGGCTTCCT
Source organism: Pseudotsuga menziesii (assembly GCA_001517045.1). Lineage (NCBI taxonomy): Eukaryota > Viridiplantae > Streptophyta > Pinopsida > Pinales > Pinaceae > Pseudotsuga > Pseudotsuga menziesii. The sequence goes on along the minus strand of LPNX011037946.1, from coordinate 5,333 downwards.
TGGCCATACCTCTATGATCCCTTTACATTTTCCTTCTCCTCCTCGACCTTTTTTAATGTTAAATCCTCCCTCTTTCCTATGACATGTATGATATCCTCTCTATTATATCCTTAGCCCATCCTTCGAGGTAATCTATATTGGTCCTGTGTCTAGATCATCCCCATAGCTATTACAAAAGAGGAAAATATTTGACAGTCCTCTCAAAAAGGTAGTATTTCCAGCATGTGTGTAATCCAATATAGTCTATCTAAATGCATAATTAGGATATACATTCACATTTGGATCTTTATTTAATTCGAACATCCATTCCCATTTGGATCTTTACATAATTTGGATATCCATAATATAGTCTTGGATTTCAATGTTTAAGGAGGCGAGGAATGCAACATCTTCTCTTCTTTTGAAAAGTGGAGTGCATCATCTCCTTCTCCCTTTGAAAAATGGACTGCATAATCTCCTTATCCCTTTGAGAAGTGGGTTAATCTTCCTTAAAAAAATGGGAGGAAAAAGCTTATACCTAATAATACAATACAAAAATTATTAATTTTCACTAAAATT
>LPNX011037936.1:213334-224862 GCA_001517045.1 Pseudotsuga menziesii | reverse complement strand
TAGATAAAATTTCAAAGGGACCACAGTAACGTGGTGCTAATTTCGCACAACTCCCCAATCTTAGGGAACTTTTCTTTGGTCTTACCTTAATGAACACATGTTTACCTACCTGGAACTCTTTAGGAGTTCTCTTCAGATCAGCTTGACTCTTTTTCCGATCCTGGGCAACTTTCAAATTCTCTTGCACCTGTTTTACAATCTGCTCCATTTCTTTTAATAATTCGGGCCCCAACACTAATCTATCTACTGGATTATTCCAGGAGATAGGAGTGTTACATTTTCGTCCATACAAAATTTCAAAAGGGCTAAATTTAGCTGAAGATTGATAACTGTTATTATATGCGAATTTTGCTAAATGCAAATAATCTTCCCATTTACCAGGCTGGTCCTTAACATACATCCTCAACAGATCTTCCAACACTTGATTAACTCTTTCAGTATGTCCGTCTGTTTGAGGATGGAAAGAGGTGCTGAAATTTAGAGTGGTATTTAATCCTTTGAACAGGGATTTCCAGAAATTCCCAGTGAATTTAGGATCCCTGTCTGAAATAATCACTTTCGGTACACCATGTAGTCGAAAAATCTGTTTTAAGAAAATATCTGCTATATTTGCAGCCTTATAAGTGGTTTTAACAGCAATAAAATGTGCTGCTTTACTTAATTTATCCACTACTACCATAATTGAATCATTCTGATTTTGATTGCGGGGTAGTCCCGTAATGAAATCTAAACTGATTATTTCCCACTTCCAGCTAGGAATAGGCAAAGGCTGCAATAACCCAGCTGGATGTTGATGTTATGTCTTCAATTGTTGACAGTCCAAACATCTAGCTATATACTCAGCTGTTTCAGATTTCATGTTAGGCCAAAAGTAATCTTTTCTTAACATAGTGACCATTTTCTGATAACATGGATGCCCTGAATAAGGGGTTTTATGTACTTCATCCAAAATCAGCAATTTAATCTTTGATACATTTGGCACGTAAAGTTTGTCCTTAAACAGTAAAAACCCTTCTTTATTTAAACTATACCCTTTAGTTAAACTTTCTATGTGTTCTTTCTTAGCTACATCTTGTAACTTTTGATAAATTTCATCAGATTTTATACTTTCAATTAGCTGTTCATTCAGATCAGAATTATATGTACTGATTGCTGTTGTGAAATTCAATTTTGCATTTCTGCTTAAAGCATCAGCTACTTTATTTTCCTTCCCTTTTATATGTTGGATTTCGAAATCATATTCGCTTAGGAAGGCTAACCATCTAGCTTGCCTTGCATTTAAATTAGGCTGGTCCAAAAGATATTTTAAACCCTTGTTATCAGTCATTAAAGTAAACTTTCTGCCTATTAAGTGGTGTCGCCACATTTTTAAGGCATGAATAACAGCAGCCAGCTCTAAGTCGTAAGTAGTGTAATTCTTTTCATGGATCTTTAGCTTCCTAGACTCATAGGCAATGACATGCCCATCCTGAGTCAGTACTCCGCCTAGACCGTCATTACAAGCATCTGTACAAACCACGAAATCCTTATTGGGATCCGCTATTCTTAAAATTGGCGCAGTTGTTAATAAAGTTTTTAGTTTCTTAAAGCTTTCTTCATGTTTTATGTTCCAGTCGAACTTCTTGCCTTTCTTTTGCAAAGAAGTGATTGGATTGGCTATCTTAGAAAAACCTTCTATGAATCTCCGGTAATAACCGGTGATTCCCATAAAAGACCTAACATCTGTCACGTCTTTAGGTACTGGCCAATCTTTAATTTCCCTAATCTTTTCAGGGTCAACTGAAATCCCTTCCTTAGTCACCACGTGACCTAGGTATTGGATTTCATCCCTGAAGAAATCGCACTTACTGAACTTCGCATAGAGCTGTTGCTCTCGTAGTTCCTGTAAGACTATCCGTAAATGCTCTTTATGTTCCTCTTCATTTTTAGAGTAGATCAAGATGTCATCGATGAATACAACAACAAACTTGTCTAAATATTTATGCATTATGTTGTTCATTAAACACATAAATATGGCTGGGGCATTAGTAAGCCCAAATGGCATTACGACAAACTCGTAATGTCCATATCTCGTTCTGAATGCTGTCTTAAATATGTCTTCTTCTTTAATTCTGACTTGATGATAGCCTGATCTCAGGTCTATCTTAGAAAACACCGTTGCTCCGCGCAGCTGATCAAATAGATCGTCTATGCGAGGCAATGGATACCGGTTTTTAATTGTCATTTTATTAAGCTGACGGTAATCTATGTAGAGTCGCATAGTCCCATCCTTCTTTTTAACAAATATTACTGGTGCCCCCCAAGGGGAAACACTAGGTCTAATATATTTCTTATCGATTAATTCCTTTAATTGTGTTTTTAATTCGTTAGGTTCCAGAATATTCATTCTGTATGGAGCCTTCGAGCTAGGTACAGCACCTGGTACCAGCTCTATTGTGAAATCCAGTTCCCTCCGAGGAGGTAATCCTGGAATTTCCTCCGGAAAAACATCAATAAATTCATTTAATACCGGAATATTTTCTATTTTTATTTTATCTTTTTCAACATTATTTGCCTCATCTGTAATAATTACAGGATAGGCCTTGCATCCCTTCCTGACTGCTCTTTTGAGCTGCAAGGCAGAAATCTGCCTAACTACAGTCTTTCTAGGTATTCCTTTAACTATTACAGGTTGTTCATGATTACTCACACATGTAAACGTTTTATCGAAACAATTTAACACTACCCTATGTTGTTCTAACCAGTCCATACCTATAAGTATGTCATAAGAACCAAGTGGTAGCACATTTAATTTAACAGCGGTTTTAAAACCATTCATATCTACCATACAATCATTAACATAACAATTTACCTTTCTTTTTGCCCCTGTGGCTAGTTGTACCAGCCAAGAGTTATCAAACTTTTCAACATTCAGATGACACTTTTCTACTATCTACAGTGAAATATAACTCAAACTAGCACCTGGATCTATCAAAATAGTTACAGATATTTTGTTAACCATACCTTCTACTTCCACCATGGAAGTTTGGTACTCAGCTTGTCGATTTTCCAGTGCAGCATTGATCTAGGGCATTGTCCTCGCAAAATCTCCAATTGTCATTTCATCTTATATTGTGTGAACATTGTTGTTTGGATTCTTACGGTTTGGGTAAACTGACACATAATGGGGGCCATTACACTCCCAACATTTTACAGGTTCCTTCCTTTCGAAACTTTTATTAAAATTTCCATTATTGTTGGAACCCTCCTTGCTGCCCTTAAAATTATTAGAGTTATTTGAAGCACCATTTTTGCTTCCTTGAAAGTTCTCACCATTAGAATGGTTTCTATTCTTGCTGTTCTTAAAATTTTTCTGAGGTATAAACTCTTTTTTCTTGTATTCAGCCTGATTACCATTCTTCCTAGCCTTCCAATTGGCTATTCCTTCCTTCTTTTTGTTCTGTTCAAAACAGAAATTTGCTTTACGCATAGCTTCTTCCAGAGTTTTGGGGTTGTCATATTCAATCCTATCCTTTATATGGTATGGCAAGCAGCTGAGAAAACGTTGTACTTTCGGTTTCTCATCAACTAAGTATGGCACGTACCTCAACAGACTTAAAAACTTGTTGTTTAAGTCTTTCATTGTCATGGACCCAAGCTTTAACTCATAAAACTCCTTGGCCCTTTCTTCATAGTACTGTTCAGATAGGAACTTCTTCTTAAAGTACCTTTTGAAAGTACTCCAATTTACCTCTTTTTCTTTGATCCCTTTAACCCTTTTTAAATCTTGCCCCCATATATCTGCCTTTCCTGACAGATTATATATGGCCATCCTTGCTTTCAGCTGGCTGGAATAATTGTAAATTTGAAAATATTTTCTCATCCCGGATAACCAGGATTCCGCCTCTTCTCCCTTTTCCGCTTCTCCATTAAAGGTTGGGGGTTTTATTTTCTTAAATTCCCCAGAAATATCTTCGTAAGGTCTATACTTTTTCTTTTTCTTATTCACCTCTGCTCCGCTACTTTCACTGGTAGAATAATAGCTTTGCTGTTCCTTAAGGCCTTCAGATGAGGAACTGCTATCAGATCTAGCTAGTTTCATTTTTTTGAACGTTTTCTGTTGACTAGCTTCTTCAGATTCAGACCTTTTGTTTCTTCCTTCTGTCTGAAATCTTTCTATCAAAATCTGATTTAACTCCTCTTGAGTTTTCAGAATTCGTTCATTATCCTTTTTAACTGACTCCAATTCAGTCTTCAGACCTTTTATGGTCTGCATCAGTTCTGAGGAGTGAACAGTTATCTCCTCTATTTCAGATTCTCTGGGCACTTGTCTGGTTTCAGTGTTAGGAGACTCCTCCGTTACATATACTCCTAAGTTCTCCATACCTGCCTGTTAAATTCAGAAAAGAAAATAATTTTCTGCTTTTCACATAAAATAAAATACTGGTTAGTATATTATTTTACTGTTATGCAGAAAGTAATTGAGCCACATAAAGGCCTAGTGTTTGAACCATGCTCTGATACCACATGTCAAAACCCCAAAATTTCAAAAAAAATTTAAAACTTTTAAATAGCATAAATATATGTTAATACAATCGTTAAATACTGATTAGTTAAAGTTATTAACTCTATAACTGTAAGATCTTTACTTTTTGGAATGCTAGATGAGTTTCTTTTCAGTTTTTTTGAATGTTCTCTGTTTGCAACAGCAAGGGGATATGCTATGTTAAACTGGGCTTACTTAGCTGTTAAGCTAACGCACACAGTTTTCCTTTCTCTTACAGATCTTCAGGTAAAGTTTTGGGATTGCTGCTAACAGATCATTCTAAAGTAAAAAAAATCATATGCTGTTACCAAGTTCATTCAGTAGAGAACTATATAAATAGATCGCATGTTAACCAGACTATTCAGCTTCTTACAGGTATAGCCTCCCTTATTTTACTTTTGATAAATACAAAAATTGATGAGAAAAGGTTTAAAGACATTAAAGAAACAGATCGTCATTTCCAGTTATATCTATGAACCTTCTAGTTGAATAAACATTCAGGAATAAAGATGGCAGTTTACATAAATTTCTTTTCCAACCATTGCCTATAATTTCTTGAATTACAAGCACTAGGTAAAGGCTATAAAAGTAATGTTCATTAGTGATCAATATTACATTAAGGTAATTGGTCGCAAGGTATATATTTTATAACTCATACGACAATAACACTACACTTAAATTTTACAAGTCTTATAATATAAGTTCATTGATTATACTATAAATCAACTGAACTAACCTCAAGTGAGGTCTCTAAATATATCTTTTACATCCTAGTTATTACACTAGGTTTATCAATTAACAAGTTAATTTATAGATCAAGGTTGAAGTACCAGGTTCAAATGTTAAGGGCTTAACACCATAATGCAAATATTTCAAGGTTAAAACACTATCGAAGAATGTTAACACCTCGAGTTAGGGTAACGTAGATAGGATATAGTTTAAACATATTGCAATGAGATGTTGTTTTTATGATTAAAATTGACATTTATAATGTTTGTTATAACGCACGTCAAGGTCGAAGGGTGATCAATGGGAAACTTCATACCATAATTATGTTGGCCATTGCAATAATATGGAACTTTATAAACCGACCCACTCATTGGCAATAATTTATGTGTTGTCGTGGCTGCCTCCTCGCCATGCATTGGGTGAATATAAGTTGACTTGCATCCAATTCCATTTCAGTCCTTCTCTCGCCTGTGGGCTTTGAGCTCTGCCGAACCCTAGTGGTTCGTTCCGGTTGATCTTTGTCCTGAGACGGTCTGGTTTCTAGTTCTTCTTGTGATGCTCCTTCGTGATGCTCTGTTGTATTGCTCCTTCGTGGTGCTGTTTAGTGTGCTCCTTCGTGGTGCTCTGTCGTGTCGATCCTTCGTAGTGCTCTGTCGTGCTACTCCTTCGTGGTGCTCTGTTCAGAGGTTCACGGCTTGAAATTTTACAGCATTGCAGTCGCTGGTAGTTATTATTCGTATCTCCTTTGGGAAAGAGAGTTTGGGTTTCAGTCAGTCCATACTTACAGGTGAAGGAAGGGTTTCGATACCCTGGTTCCTATCATTTAAGATTAGTTTAATTTTAAAAAATGATAGGGTTTTCTAACATATGACTTCCCTTTGCTGGCAGGTTTGCCCTTCATCGTCGACTGCCTTTCGATGACAGGTTTGCCCTTCTCGCCGTAGCTGAGATGATACAGGATACTGCTCACGTTCCACGGTAAGCCTGGTTCTCGAAGCACGTCTGCTTGCTGTTATGTTGACAGGGTGCACTTAAGCGGTTTCTTGGTTTCTATGCTATTACGCTAGCTGTAGATTATTCTAATGTTTCACTAGGGTATATCCCTATGATAAAAGATTATACGGCTCCTGGACGAGGCTGTATTTAAATAGTTTGTCTGTAAGTTAGAGAGGCGATGGTTAATAGGTTTCAAAATTTGGTTTCGGGATAAACCCTAACTCTTTAAGAGTTTTTCCGGCTACGGCCGTGGATGTAAACTGGTTTATTTACTGCAGGTTTTGGTTTTGAAACAATGTTTACAGGCTTAAAGCCTTTGCTTTGATAAAATGTGATTAGGATTCTACAGGCTGCGAGCCTTTCTTTTACTATTATTTGAGGTTGACTTTATAGGCCATCGGCCTTGCATTTGCAGTTAAGGGTTATTAAAATGGTTCAAGTAATTATTTTCTTATGTATTTATTCAGGCTGAGTAATGTTTTACACTTAGTGCTAATCATAATGTAAGCAATTGGTTTTTCTTTCTTATGGATACTTCTGTTGTAATGAATAGTTAAATAAGATAATACTTACTGGGTTCATTTTAATAACCCAGCTGTAAATGTTTTAATTGTTTTAAATATAATTTACTTTTATTTAGTTTTTAATAAAACTCAAGCTCCATGATGGAGCACTCTGTACTTTGTGTTTTTAATTCTATTTTATATATATAACTATGTCTTGATTTTTGTTTATTTTAAATTATGACTTAGAACCTATAATACATAAGTAATGTACAGGTTTTTTTTTTTTAATGAATAAAATAGAAGCAGAGTTATATTATCCAGCTTTATTATTTCCTTACTATTTAGTTGCAAAGTTTAAATGTTTAGGGTTCTAAATCCTAAATCTACAGTTATAAATTACTGTTGCAATTTATAATAATTATTATTATGAAAACATTCTGTTATGATATTCTTTTATTTATATTAGGTTCGTAAGTAACCTCATTTATCTATATCCTATTCTAAAAATAGAACATAAATGTATTACTTCTATTCTGTATGTTAATATAATAGATATCTATTTATATGTAATTATCTATATAATTATTACATATATAACTTCATGTTTTATTGTAATTTCTAGAAATACAGTTACTTAGATAACAATACTATTTCATGATGTAATTAGGAGTATTGTTTAATGTGATATATTATTACTGATCTTTGAATTTTACAGTCTCTTTTAGTTCTTATATAATATTTAAGTAAACTCTTTGTAATATCAATATAAACATTTGGACATAAAATAATATCTATTTTTAATGATAACAGTTTATGAAGTATGTTGTAGTTTGATCTGATAACATTACTGGTATACAGAATTCTGGTTCTTTTTTCTACAATACAGATTACTACACCATACTGATAATGCTTAAATCCTTAATCTGTAATGTATTTACTTTAAACAGAAGAGAATGAGTATAACTCATATTACAAGCATGCTAAATCATTCTTTTTCAAGTACAGTTAAAATTTTCCAGAGAAACAGAGTTACAGTTTTTAGATTTAAATAAAAGCTGTAGAAGGATAGCTAAATAAAAGAAAATACACAGTAAAACAATTGTGATAAATGTAAATAAATTAGGGAACTCATTTTAGAGGAATACTTCTTCTAAACCTTGAGATACCGTGCTAGAGTACCACCTGATGATATCAGGTGTGGAAAAACACGGTAATACTAACAAGTTTTTCACTAACATTTCAAGTTCTAAACAATTCTTTTCAGATATTTAAACAATCATAATATTTATCTACTTATATACAGAAAGACATAAAGATATGAATGAAAAACCTGTTAAATGTTGTGGACAACAACAGCAATGGGAGGCCGTTCCTCCCTACCAAACTCCTGGAGAGCGCTCAAACAGCGACTTCTTAGGACCCCCAAGCTTGCTCTGGTCTCCCTGGATTGGAACTAGGTGCAGCAAAACAGATACAGTCTTCAACTCAGTATCAACTCAGAACTGTTAATCAATTCCGTCAGCTCAAATAGCTGTAATCAGCATCAAGTTACTGCAAACTATCACTCAAACACTTCCTGAATATCTTTCCCTCTTTCCTCAAATGAAATTCCTGAATACATTCAGCTGAATGAATTCTTTCTGGAATAATAACTGAGCAGCCTCAGCTCTCTTCATTGTGTACTTTTAAATATTGCCTACGTCTTAATTGGGTTAACTGTCATTTAATGAGGCACCTGCTCACATTCCACTTTCTTGGGGAATCATGACCCCAAATATAGGGAAGTTTCCACCTGCAACTTAGGAAGTGCTTGAGGATGCTGCCACTTGTCCTTTGCCTCTCCACCTAGTTCCAACAACCAGTTTGACCAGTAAACTCTTTTAACAGCTCTCCCATGCTGTTGTCTCCATTATTTATTTATTATTAATTAAATATTCTCAATTACACTCCATAACTGTTGACTCTGCTGAGTCATCAATCCTACTTAGGATTAAGTTTAACATAATGTCTCAGAAAATAAAATAAAACAATTTACATAATTTTACAAAATTGGGGTATGTGACAGCATCATACCACCTGCCATATGAAACATGAATGCTGGATAGCAATACATAAAATCAATACTTTCCAAGCTTTAAGTTGCAAAGATGTTGCAATTCAACTCTCCCACCTCAAAATGACAATGAAATCTGGATGCATCAAACAAGGACCTACACTGCAGGATCAGGTTATAATGGCTTCTTTCTTAATATAGTCTTGAGTCCATCTGAAATGCCTTGCACGACCAAGAAGGTCAACTGTGCAAGCATAGTGCTTCTGGCATGACACTTCTCACTCGTGCTGTATCAATGTTTTTGAAGTATGCCAAAAGGAGGGTTGGAATATTGGTAGAAAAAAATCAGAATAATGAAACATATCAAAAGTTCCTATTGAGCTTATTAGATTTAAATATTGCTGAAGGGTATGGATGGATATTAATATTCCTACCATCGACCTATGGGGAGTTCATCAAAGATTTTATGATTGTTCAAATTGTAACAAAATGGCAGTATAACAAGCAAATACACTGCTAAAAGACAAATAATCAACTAGACACAGTGTATGGTAANTTTGGTTTACTGAATATGCTTGAAGGTATTTCAAAGTTTATGCAATCTAATATTTGATATTCATTTTGTTCATATACCAAATATTAGTGGACTTTGATTCTGAGCTTGTTATCTGTGGCCAACACCTTCAGTTTCTTTTCTACTTTTACTTCATCTGTTATTTGTGTTTTATTAATCCATTAACCCTAAACCCTAACACATATAAGCAAGTTGAAGTTGAAGCTTTGTTGCAGAATTTCTGGGAATGATGCATGGAAACNCATCATAATAATCCACATTGAATTTTTTACCTGTATTTTGTATGCTTTTCATGACTTTGTTGGGATTGTTCCTGGGATCATTCTACAGCAAATTCCACCCATTTTTAACCTAGATCTTGTTTGTCAGCCAATTGAAAACATGTGATTTTAAGGTAGTTCTATAGTTATAACTAAAGAGCTCCCTGTCTCATATTCTCAATGTAATAGCTCAATTATTAACTTAGGTAGACTTAGTCATCTTTTATAATAAACCTTAGAAAACTGTTGAATTATTTCCAATTAATCCCAAAATGATGAATCCTTGAGCTTGTTTAGGGGGAATTAATCCCAAAATGATGAATCATCGGCAGACAACTTGACCACCATATCAATTTCCCTCTTGATAATAGGCTTTATTATGGACTCACCATTTGCCAACTAAACTACAAAATTGAAGTATGCTTTCGGAGTAGGAACATCAAATGGCAGGAATGCCTTCTCTAGACCCACAAGCAATGCATCAAGAATGTGATCACAAAGTTCTATTGATTTTGAATCAGATGAAGGTGACACCAGAGCATTGATGAAAGAAATAGTTGAATCTCTTACTGAATTAGAGACTCCTGTTGGCAAATTACCTACAGCTGATTGAGCAGTATATCCTAGCAGCATTTTTTCCAGCCATGAAGCCAAAGAAGATGAATCCATCAATAAGATATTTTCTTGCAAGATATAACTTGGATCACCTGTTAAAAGATTAACAAATAGCTATAGCACCTTCATATTCACTGACTAATTATGGCATCCATCCAAAGCATCAATTAAAGGAAAAAAGTTACCATTGCCTCCAAGAAATTCCCAGAACTTGTTGGATTGGTTCAACATCAATGAGTCCTCAGTGTTCCCCAAATAAAACTTAAGAAAAATGACTTTACTAGGATCCGTTCTCAGGAATTCCACCATATCAGTTGAACTTGTAAGTACATGCTCTTTAATAGATAAGTTAACCTCCTTGCTTGAGTTCATTTCTTTTACCATGCATTCATCCCTGTCTCTACTCCAGCTACCCTTACTTCTGCTGCTATCTTAGCTACCGGTAGTGCCTCTGTTCTTTTCTTTGCAATTGGTGCCTATTCTATTATAGATAAACTTGAACACGAAGGTCATAAGCACGATAACAAAGGTCAAAATCTCTACCAGCTGAGGACTCGATACCAGTATTAGACTATGACACACGAGCTTAAGAATCTTAATCTCGATTACGAACTGTTCCAGCCACCTCTGTCTATGCTACTGCTTGCACCTATGCCTTAGCTTCTTCCATGGCTACTGGCTTTAGAACAACTGCATCCTCAACCGGTGCCATTGGTGCTACTACTGAATTGGTTAGTGCTGCTGAAATGGCTGCTTCTTCAATGGCTTATTCAAATAATTCCATTGACTGATGATGCAAATAGGATGGAACTGATCTTACAAATAGGATTGAACAAAATTTTACATTTGTATTTTTTTCTAAAAAACAGTTGTATCCATCGGAGTTCTAAATCATCAGTAAGTTCTAAATTTACATGTTTGTACTGTGTGCATATTGCCATAAATCTCCTGCATATGCATAGACATTGAAACTGGTTTCTGTGTTGTTTCTGTTCCTTGTTTTAGATACTTTGTAATGGCTTGCAATTTCACTAATCCATCCATGGAAAACACTGAATTTTCTCATGCATTATTTGTTTATTGTTTGGCCCTAACATGTAAAAGTTTGGAATTTTACCTGAGACATGCACCTGCAGTGTAGAAAGAGATACAGAGTGAGACTGATAGGGTAGCTGGACATACAAAGAAGATTTCCCCTTCACCAATTCATCTTAGCATATATTCTCCACATGGTAGGCATCTCTGGTTCATATTCAAAATTCCACTACAA
>LPNX011037936.1:185887-204769 GCA_001517045.1 Pseudotsuga menziesii | reverse complement strand
ATTAAATGCTTCTTATATTACATTAATCAAGATACATTTATAGGGTAAGGGGAATTGAGAGCAGGTATAGTCTGCTCGTCGTAGGTATAGCATCCCCGTCGCTATACCTGGGGTTTGCATAAAAATAAAAATAAAACTTATACAAAGCGTGGATACAGCAATAGCCAGGTGTGGATACAGAGACGGAAAGGCATGGATACAGAGACGGCAAGGCGTGGCTATAGCGACGTCTTATTCCTGGGTTTGCATTTAAAAAAAAAAAACTTATACAGAGCGTGGATATAGCGACGACCAGGCATGGATACAGAGACGGCCAGGCGTGGATACAGAGATGGCCAGGCATGGATATAGTGACGGCTTAGAAATCTAACGAAATATAGAACATTTTTGCTCTTGCAACGCAAATTAGGGGTCGTCTCTATTGCGACGGAATTGTTTCCACGGAAAAAAAACACTTAGACGTGGCAATATCCACGATTTTCCATGGATATTGCCACGTTTTGCTGTGGAAAAATTGATCACTTGTACTAGTGTGTTTCTTGGATTCACCAACAAGAAGAAGTTCGAAACAAAACTTCATTTAAGTTGTGATCACTACTGTTATTTGCCCTGCCATTGGAAGATCATTGTTCTGCACATGCCTGAGGGAAATTGCTCTCTATCATAAGCTTGTCGTCGAATCAATTTCATTGTTGTGACTATTTTTTTAGCGTTTGTATGTCTTTATGGAATATAAAGAAGATTTAGAAAAATAGAATTTCCTTTTGAAAAATTTAATGGCCATAATTTTCATACCTGGAAGGTTAAGATTCAATTGCATTTAATGAGTAAAAATCTATGAGGAATTGTTAAAGGTACTAAAACATAACCCACACAATAGCCTATTGAGTAGAAAAATAGAGATAATGATGCCAAATCAATCATTGGTCTTGCATTATATTCAAAACTTCATCACATTGATTTAGATAAATCGTCCAAAGAAATATGGTAGGAATTACAAAAATTATTTGGTACAAAAGTAGTCAATGGAAAATTTTCTTTAAAAATCCATTTTTTTAGTTTCAAGATGGGTGCAGACACAACAATGTCTAGTCATATAAATTCAATTAAAATCTCTTGTAAAACAATTGGAAGAAGTTGGTGTTAAAGTAGAGGAAGATGATGAAAAATATGTGTTATTAAATAGCTTATCTTCAAAGTACGAGAACCTTGTTTTTACATTAAGTCAATTGTCATCACAATCTTTAGATGATATGATATCAACTCTCTTAGCTGAATATAAGAAATTGAGTACAACAAATTCTGAAAACTTTGTTCCTTCATAGAATGCATTCTTTACTAGAAATCGAGTAACCAAAATGGTAGGAAATAATATTGAATGTCAGTATAATTGCGGAAAAGTAGGTCATACAACACGGAACTTTAAGATTTTAGCAAATGATGTTTTAAAAGGAAAGATTACAGAAAAAGAAGAACATAATAAGGCATTAACAGAGGAATAACCATAAGAATCTGAATAAGAAATTGAAAATGATGAGGACACAAAGGAGGAGGGGTTTCTCTGAACAACCAGTTTTTCTCTTCACTACATGGAGGAGGAAATATAGCTTAACTCAATATGGATTGTTGTCCAAGTAATTCGAGGGTTGTGGTCTAGGTAATGATCCCTCACTAGTTGTTGAGGTTACGAGACATGTGGGTTCTCATGTAATTGACTTCGAGAGATCTTTGATTAGGGAGTTTGAGGAGGTGGAATTCAAGAGTTGGGAATCCAACTTAAGAATTCTACCTTTACGAAGGTGATAAGATAACATGATGGAGTACCTACAAGAACCTGAATATGTCGAGAATAAAATTTTCTTTAGAATAATTTCTTTATTTTATATTAATGATTGTCAATCAAGTTTTTAATTTTTTTTTTTAATTGTAGCATTAAGAGGGTGTGTTGAAGATTAATGCTTCAATATTAGTTTATCTAGTTTCCCTGTTGTTACAACTAAACACTTATTCTTAATTAGTTGTACAAATCGTTCTTCAATATATTATAATAAAATAAATAAGTGTAGTATTACCCATTGAAATGACAGTCCAAGCCACTGGTAAGCATGTGAGGATGAAGTGACCATTGACACCTTAGTCAAGTTTCTCCCAACTACTTTGGAAGCCCAAGCCTCCTAGGGGAGATCCCTATTTTGACTCTGCAAAGACACTAAAATACCCAAGATGCTCTCTGTCGGGGACATTAGTGGATCAATTCCTTATGGAGTGTAGAAAATGAGTGAAGTAAATGTATGGCTATATAACTATTACTGCAGCATTATATCAACCCAAAGGTTAGCCATACCTAACAAACACATAAGTTAATATCATACAAGTATAAGTGTTTATCATTATGCAACAAGCATGTGTGTTTCTGGTCATCACTCAGTTTTAGTATTTATAGTAGGGTTGAACATTTGAAACAAAACAATGAGCAACAATATAACTTAATGTATCAGTTACGTATGTGCATTGGATTGAAGTAACTAATACAAGGTATGAAAATAGATATTTATGTGTGTAATTGTGACAGCATTGGTATTATACACAGTAAGAATCAATATAGCAGCAGTAGCAACTTTGTATGCAATTGTATGCCCTTAATGTTTACATACAATGAAGTGAAACACTATATACCAACCTTATGTAGTTAGTTAGGCATTTGTTTTAACATAAGAACAACCATGCAATTATCAATAAATCAATCCAATCCTAAGACAAAGAAACATACGGTATATGTGTGTTCATGTGCAACAGTGTGTTATATGTACCAGCAATAAGTATATCATATATATTCAGTCTTCTATGCAAGTGTAACAACGAGGACCATGTTTAACATGTTATCATAAAGAACATGCAGTAGTAGTAATTCAAAAAATGTGTGTTAACACCTGTAGCATTTACTTAAGAGGGTTCACAAGATTTCATATTGTATGTGCATTTAACCAGCCTAGTATTTACCTATTGAAAATACAGTAAGAGACAAGTGTTTATGCCTATGGTTATTTGCAACCTGTAGGTGTAAGTGCAACATCACATAACAATAGTAATGAATTGCATCAATCACACATGTAAATGATTCATCAAATCAGAGATTCATATGTCATTTTGCATCTACTTTTGTAGCAACATTATGGTGTTAGCAGTTCCCTTCATTAGACTTGAATGTGAATATGTCGATGCTAATGTTTAAGTGTAGAACGAGTGAGTAAAATACCAACAATTACTATTCCATATATTACCATTAACTAATCCTAGGTTTTTTCCTGTGTAGGTCAATGCACAAAAACAAAGGAGGAGAGGGCTTCCACTGTAAAGGGCATCCCAAGGATAGGGTGCAGACCATCACAAATGGTAAGAGAGGGTTGCTACAACAACTTGAGGGAAGGAAGAAGGAGAGTAGAGGACTTTAGAATAGGTTTTAGTTACGTTAACACAAGGGAAACACTTTTAGGATAGACCCGAACTGTAAGGAATAAGGGAAGCTTTTGCTATAGCAACAGAACCAAAAGTAAAAGGAACGACCCTGGGGAAGTCCTAGAAGGGGGGGTCCGAGGGTGAGAGGATGGAGAGAAAGGAAAAAAAAGGTAAGGCAGGGAAATGAGGGTTAGAAGGGAGAATAATGGTAGGTTTAGGGTAAAATTAGGATTGTTTTAGGACCTTTTAGGGAAAATTTTGATTTTTTTGCAATTTTTGTATTTTTGGGGTTCCATATGATTCCACCTTAGGGTTTTTAAGGCTTTAGAGGACAGGGAAAATTTGTAGGGAAAGAGGCCGAAATTTTAGGGACGCAAAAAAATGCAAATTTTTTATTTTTTATTTTTATTTTTAGGGTTTTCGGCATAAAAATGAAGACCTAAAACTAACCCTAGAACTAGCTTTTTTAGAAGAGAAAAGGTGTGAAAACCAAGGGAGCTAACCCTAGAAAAAATCCCTACTACAACCTAGAGCATATAGGGAGGATGGATAACCTAGAGAGGAAGAGTTCTTAGGTCAAACAACTATCCTAGAAAAACTAAGGTAAAACCCTAGAGGACCCTCATAAGGAGTCGTGCCTCAACCAACTAAAGTGACAAGAAGGATGGAAATGATTTATTCTAGGATAAAATGCAGCACTAGGGCTACCATTGAGACTTGAACATCCATCATCAACCACCATGCAAACAAAGAGATACAAATCGTGACCTCCTTGTGCTCGTCTTTAGCCAACAAATCAAACCATCACCTAGAAAAGAATTTCATTAGAGGAAATTTGGGGTCTAAAATGGGCCTTATAAAAAAACACGCCAACAATAATTCCCTATGAGTTGGAATTCAAGAACCAATAGAATTCCAATAAAATGAGTCAACCATAATGGTTGAATTGACATATTTGTCATAAAAAAACTACTTTTTTAGTTCATATTTTCAACATACCTCCTTGTGTTTTTACTCAAAGTTTGAGCGGGAGAGATCGTTGGATGTGGAATTTGATTCTGAATCCAACGAGTACCCACAATGTGTACTTTTGACGAAACCCGCTACCCCAAAAACAAGAAATACCTGAAAAAATGTGATGATAATGTCATCATCACGTTTTTCAAGTATTTCATGTTTTTGGGGTAGCAGGTTCCATCAAAAGTACACAGTGTGGGTACTCATTGGATGCGGAATCAAATTCCGCATCCAACGATCTCTCTCGATCAAAATTTGAGTAAAAACACAGGGAGATATGTCGAAAATACGAACACAAAAAGTAGTTTTTTTCTTTTTTCCTCCAAAATTAATAAATATTATTTTATTATTTTAACTATTATTTTATTATTTTTACTATTGTTTTATTATTTTCCTATTTTAACAAATGCATAGTGTATTATCCCCTAAGTTTTTCCTATAAAATGAAACTGACAAGATCTATTTATATGATCTAAGAGTCACTTTTTAAATATCTAGGTCTACATACCTTAAAATAAGTCAATTTGAAATTATAAAATGTCAACTTAAAATTAAAAGAAAATAATAATAAAATATAGCCTAAGGTAGGTTCAAGGTAGGATACCTGCGGTATTTGTATCCCCAGGTGCCAAAACACGCTCAAAGAAGCGAATCACTCTGAACGAAAGGTTGGAGTGATCTAGAGGGAGGGAATTATACCCCAATCTAACCCATATAATGCTATAAAATCCCTTAATTCCCTCCTCAAAGCATGAAAATGACCTGCATGGAGGATGTCTTCCTCTGAGGAGATAAGACCAGGGAGAGAAATAACCCACTGGCTAAAGGGCTAGGATGGTGTCCTAAGTGGCTTTGAAGGGAGATGAATGTCTCACAGCTGAAGTAAAGGCCACCATAGCACATAAAAAAGATATGGAGCCATGTGACCCAGTGGTCAACCCTTAGGGGCCCTGAACACCAACCCCAAGGTTAAAAACCCAATAAAGAGCAGTCAGTAGTGCCATTAAGCCATAGTAACCCTCAAGGATGACCAAAGGGCCCAACCATGACCACAATTGCTTGATAACGCCTCTCCTGGTCGAAATAATTGGCCCTCTCTCCCTTGGGCACACCTGAAGGTGCGTTGGGTACATGTGCATCCTAACATTGACTCCAATTGCGGGACGAGTGCTCTTCATGAGAGTGCTTGAGAACCTGTGAATCTACGGGTACCTATAGACCTACACACATATCAAATGTCCAAAGGGATTAAAATCATCTAGAGGAAGACACTTCCGTCCTGCCTTGTTCACAAAATGAGGGAAACAAACTAAGAACAATGAAAACTAACTAAATACTGAAAAAACATCAAATGCAATGCACAAAAATATGGTTATTCCAAATAAACCTACCTAACCTAAGCCTATCAATCAAAGTAGGTTAGGTGAAGTCATGTCACACACCTCAAAAATTGTAAAAAAAAAAAATTGTACACACATTTAACTAGAAATATTCATACAATTCTAGTAAGCATTATTACTTGTGAGTTTAATAAATGATGCTTATGTAAGTTACTTACATGATTATTCTACTTATGTCATGTTTCTCAAGCTATGGTAATAACAGAGTTTTAACCGCTGCATATATCCATGTTTGAAGGAGATGTTTTAATACTTGCTTTGGTTTTTTGTTATGTTTTACTAGGGCCTTACTTAGCCCCAAGGCTTGGGAGACTAGACCATAGTCTTGATCTCGCCTTGCAATTGCAATAAGGTTTTTGGGGACTACATGACTTACCATAGTCCTAAAGTGCAATGTATAATGTAACATTATAAAGGACATTGGTCCTAAGGAGTGAAGGGTGTATGGTAAGGTTTGAATAATGGACATTCGTTATGGTGTTATGCCATGATTTGAAAATTTAATATAATAATTTTTTGGTTTATATGGAAATGGTTTATATGTGATGCAGTTCTTACCATAGTATTTACACAAGGCTCAATGCAATAATTGTAATCCATGATTACATCTGGTTGTGGGTTAATGAACCGTACCCTGGTTGACTTGGGACTTAAAAGCGTTGTCCTGACTACGAGTTGACAACATAGATAGGATTCCCACACTAGCTTTGAGATATTATCTCAGCCGCCCACTTGTTCATCACGATTCAAAGAACTTGGTAGGGTTTAATGTGTTGAGAAACTTGTCTGAACCCTTCATTCTTCTTTTGTTTGGTCTGGAAACGTTTGAGAGCTGAAGCTCTGCTTTGTTAATGGTGTCTTGTTAGGGTTTCTGGTGTAAAATATTGCTACGGTTTTGTTGGAATTGTGATTGGTTTCTTCCCAAGGTATTTCTGTGTTACCATGGCTTCCGTGGCCATCTACAACACGTTGTTTCTCTTTCAAAAGAATCGGCCATCAACTCCAGCTTCGATGCCTCCCTTCACTAGGTAAAAATTGGATTGATAAAGATGCAAGAATTTCTTAGAAGGTTTTTTTTAAAGGTTTCTACTGTAACTCATATTGCTTGGTGGTTTTTGTGCAGGTAGAGGAGGGATAAGGGAAACCCCAAAGGAGCCGACCCCTGGCCCTCTATGCAACTCGTATAAGGTAAACATATTTTAAATTTTAATTTGTTTATAGTGATCTTTTTAAAAGTTGTTTTGATTGCAACAATGCGTTTCTTGCAAGTTAGGAGCACTGGTGAGGAAGGAGACAAGGTCACCTCCTCCCAGGCATGCATCGCCTAAGTAAACAAAACCCAAAACTTTTTCTCTGGTTTCCATTTTGTATTTCAAAGAATTTTACCCACAATTTCTAAATGTTTAGTGTTTTGATGCATGCACTAAATGCCTGAGCAAAAGGAGTTGAGAGGGGAGAAATGACTCCAGCTCTGTGCAAGATAAGTTTAAAGTGTTTTTTTTTAAACCCCAAGTTTTAATATCTCATTTACAGAGAGATTTACAACCTCTTTGCTTTGAATTGTTTTTATGTGCATTATGGCTTGTTTTAGTACTTGCGTTAGTGCTAGGGGTGCCATCCCATATGGACTTACCACCACTTCGCTTACTCTGTAATTAGAATTTGTTAGGGTTTAATGAACAATGGTGGAAGCCAATATAGATGGTTTTACATCCACACCGTGTATGCATATACCAATTATGATATTTTTTAATGTATAAATGAGTTGATACGACCCTTAGGGTTTTTGCATTTTTTGGTGAAATTCCTGTCACAAGTTAAACTGTGGTTATATTTCTATGTTTTAGCGAATGCATTTCTAAGTAGATCTTGTTAGCTAATTTTATATTTGATTTTGAAAAAGAGTACTTGTGCTTATATTTTGTGTAAGAAATGGTTTCCATATGAATGGGCTTATGACTATAAAGTTGCGAGACTGTAATCTCTTAACCTTGTTATTGTTTAATTTTAAAATATATTACGACCCATAGGGTATTGCGATTTCTGTGGAGTAAGTTTATCATTAAAATCATGGTTATATTATATAATGGATGCATTTGGATTGGATTAATTTTAGATATGGTTACTCTACTTTATTAATACTTGGCTGCCATATTAGATGGGATTATTACCGGTCTTTGGAAAGGGAAGATTCACTGCTGCGAATTGTTGGCATCTTGATTTAAAAATTTAATGTGGATTACTATGGATACCTTAAGTCCAATTATTGATTGTTAGCTTTAATGAATTTGATAGGATATTTTTAGATCCGTAAATTATTTTCTGTCTTAGGGGTTTTAGGGATTTAGAGGCCAGGGAGAATTTGTAGGGAAAGAGGCCTAAATTTTAGGGAGGCAAAAAAATGCATTTTTTTTATTCTTTTATTTTTAGGGTTTTCGGCATAAAAATGCAGACCTAAAATTAACCTAAAACTAATCCTAAACTAACCCTAGAACTAGGTTTTTTAGAAGATAAAATGCGTGAAAACCAAGGGAACTATATCTAGCAAAAGTCATTGTCACAACCTAGGGCATCTAGAGAGGATGGCTAGCCTATAGAGGAAGAGTTACTAGGTCAAACAACTAGCCTATAAACCTAAGGTAAAACCCTAGAGGACCCTCACAATGAGAAATGCCTCAACCAACTAAGGTGACAAGAAGGGTGGCATTGGCCTATTCTAGGAGAAAATGCAGCACTAGGGATACCATTTAGACTCGAACATCCATCATCAACTACCATTCAAACAAATATATAAGAATCATGACCTCCTTGTGCTCATGTTTATCTAACAAATCAAAACATCACCTAAAAAGTAATTTCACCAAAGAATTGAGAGAAAAAACTTGCATTAACCCAAAAAAACTTCCTCAAGAGGAGTGCATCCATCCAAAGAGCCTTAGCAAGGGCATAACAAATGCATAGTGTATTATCCCCTAAATCGTGTCTTTAAAATGAAAGTGAGGAGATCTATTTATATGATCTCACACTCACTTTTTAAATATCTAGGCCTACATGCCTTAAAACAAGTCAATTTGAAATTATAAAATGTCAACTTAAAATTAAAAAATAATAATAATAAAATATAGCCTAAGGTAGGATACCTCGGGTATTTGTATCCCGAGGTGCCAAAACACGCACAAATAAATGAATCATTCTGAACAAAAGGCTGGAGTGAGCTAGAGGAAGGCTATTATGCCCTATCTAACCCCTAGAATGTTTTAAAATCCCTCAATGCCCTCCTCAAAACATGAAAACGACCTAACATGGAGGATGTTTTCTTTTGATGAGATAAGGCCAGAGAGAGTAGGAACCCACTAGCTGAAGGGAAAAGAGGGTGTCCTAAGTGGTCATTAAGGGAGACAAATGTCTCACAGCTGAAGCAAAGTCCACCAGAGCACATAAACAAGATATGTAGCCATGTGACCCAGTGGTCAACCATCAGAGGCCCCAAACACCAACCCCGAGGTGAAAACCCCAATAAAGGGTAGTCAACAATGTCATTAAGCCATAGTACCCCTAAAGGATGACCAAAGGTCCCAACCATGACCACCATTGCTTGATAACGCCCCTCTTGGTTGAAACAATTGGCCCTCTCTCCCTGGGGCACAACTGAAGGTGTGTTGGGTACAGGTGTAGTGTAACAGTGTAGACCTTCATGTAATCGTTGCACTGTGCAATCAATAAAATTTCGTGTTTATCACATGTTCTATTTCATATTTCTTGTATCCATGGTTTATTAATATGTTTGTGGCTAAATGGAAGCCTACTTTCATGCAAATAAATCTTTTAACCTACTTTAAGGTATATTTGGAATTTATAGTTGAGTAGGAGTGGACTTGGTCTCGCCTATTGTTGAACTGAATACTTGGCAAGAGATAAACCTGACGCGTGTTCATTCCTTCTCACAAAAAAAAGACGTAGTAGAACCACTCAATTTCGCTCTCATGGTTATGATTATCCAAAATCTTTAGCTGAAAATTCAACTTGGCAGCTAATTTTATTTATTTTTTATTTTGTAATCGTCTTCTAAATTTAGCAAGCACCTTATCTCTCGGTTTGATCTGGATAAGATTGAGTTTAGAAAAGGTGAAAATTCAACTTGGCAACTAATTTAATTTATCTTTTTATTTTGTAATCGTCTTCTAATTTTAGCAAGCACCTCATGTCTAGGTTTGATCCTGATAAGATTGAGTTTAGAAAGGGTGAAAATTCAACTTGGCACCTAATTTTATTTATTTATTATTTTGTAATTGTCTTCTAAATTTAGCAAGCACCTCATATCTAGGTTTGATCGTGATAAGATTGAGTTTATAAAAAAGGGAAAAAATATAATAATTGAAACTAACTATATAATTTGAAAATTTGATTGTTTAATCGGATTTCTATTGGCATTGAAAGAATGCTTGCTTGATGTTATCTCTAGTAGAGTCATTGTGGGTTATTTTTTTTTAAGGTTGCTTCCAGGCTTTCAAAAATTCAAGCCACATATTGTCCATTGACATTGATTTCTTATGTTGACTGCTATTTACTATGTTTTGTTTCATCATGGATTTCTCATCCGTGATCATGCCTTTACTCTTGAAAACTTGGATTGGTGCTGTAAAAATCCCTCTTCGGTCTTGTTACCACCTAAGTGGTACTTAGTGGTTTTTTTATCAAGTGAGCCTGGTGAACTGGACAAGGATAACTTGTTTGGACTTCAGAAGACCTTTGGAAGTACTTATGGGAAGTGCTTGTTGTACTATATCACATGTTCATACCCCATGGGGGAATTGCAATAAATGTTCTAGCATGATAGTGTCTGTAAAAGACTCGGTCTCTTAGACTTTATTTTTCAATCCGATCATCCCAGGGTGTTTTTTTCCTTGGTTATTATTGGTTGTTGAATAAACGACTGATAAGTTTTGAGTTTTTCACTCCATGCCTCCAAAGTTGGGGTGGTCGGCTTGGAATTTAGGCCTATTGAGGTTATTAGAGTCTATGTGTCAATGTATAAACATGCTAGGCATCATGGTCGAGTCATATGAACATGTCTAAGTCCCCCTAGGTTTTTTCAACTTTTTTAAATTTTTTATTTTTTCAGTGTTTTTTATTAAAATTTAATTTTTCCAAAACTTAGGCTATTTTTTAATAGTTTAATTGGAAAAATTGGTTTTGTAATAAAAGTGGGCCAAATAAGCAGTTTCAGTCATGTAGGTGCTCATTTTCAAGATAAGAGCACCATGTAAACCCATGGACCCACTATTTCCTAGTTTTAAGTGATTTTCCATCACTCAGGTCAGAAAGCCCCAAAAAATCATTTATTGATTATTTTAATTAATAAATTGATGAATAATGGAGCAAATCCAGAATCATAGATCAGTGGATTCTTAGCCGATTTGATTGAAACCATTCATATCTGAACCAGATTGACTGGATCTGACAAATCCTTGACTGAAAGAGGTGATCAAATAAGATCTAGAGTTGATATTCAACAGCTTTTATGGGGAATTGTGCCCTCTCTCTATCCTCCACACGTGTGGACTCTCCTATATTCTCTATGGACTGATGTGTCGGTTTATGGGTTGATGTGTCAGCTCAATCAGCCCCCCAGTTGACAAGTAGGCTCAGTTCAGCTTCAGGTCTACATTGATCGACTCTCCATCAGCTGATTTGTTTTGTCTGCTTGGGATTTGCACCCCCCTTGGGCTAGATCTCCTAGTTTTTGTATATATCCAAGCATAAGACTCCTCTTCCAAGATAGTTAGAACTGGGATTGAGGTGTTGTTGCTCTTGTATTGTATTGTTTATTATTCTGGAATAAAGAAGCTTTGGAGGCAAGATCTATGGTGTAATGCTCTTCATGTATGGATGGTGATTGTCAAATGCTTATGAGGTATAATCTGTGTTATTTATCACTGCTTTTGCTGGTTAATTGTTGGCCTTGAAGGAGAGAGCTCCCTCCTGTTAGGGTAAGAGTTTATTCTAGTTTGATTTATGCTCTTACTATTGCTTGTTTTCGATCTATTGGAGTTGTATGTTATTTAAGTTTAATTGCATGCTTTCCAATTATCTCTTCTATCAGCACTTATGTTTTAACCATCTGTTTGTGCAAGGATTTCTAAGTTGTAGGTGATATCGCTTGTAGAAGAGGTTGAGCTGGTTTGAATCTTCCTCATCTTCAAGATATTCTAAATGACATAGTCCCTCGGTGTTCCACCAAAGAAGACTCCAAATCCCAACATTCCTAGGCTTCCAACACTCTTTCTCTCTCTTCCTCCTTCAAAATCTTAATTTCTCTGCAAATTGGTTACTTTTAAAGAATCTTGTTGCTTAGATCTGTCTCACAAACAAAATTACATATAGATCTAGTTTATAAGATCCTTTATTAAGTTTATATATCAGTTCCATTTTGCATATAAACTCATATTTTAAGAGATCTAGCTGAAATTATCCTCTTTTTTGCAAACATTTTAAAGAAAATTTGTAGCTTGCTTTTAAGGTAGTTTCCTTAGCTGTACTTTAAAGTTTCATATTCTGCAATAAAATTACACATCTCATTGGCTACCCAAACAGCAATCCAATATCCCAAGGAAAGATTGCTTTCCTTGGTTCCTTTTTGCAAAAATTAGATTACCCTTGTTTAACAATTTTTACTTGGTTTTTTTTGGTAATTAGCGTGGTGACCCAAAACACTTTTAAAGTGTGTTTTGGCACATTAGATTTTAATTTCTCGCTGTTTTTTAACAGGTATAACATAAAAGAGAAGGATACTCTACCAAATTTTTGACTCTTGGACGAACCAGAGCTTCCCAGAAGCTTCCGCCACTGCTGTGTTTTAATTCAAGCTTGTTACAAGCTTGTTGTAAACCTTTGGATCCTAGATAACAAGGACCAAAGTGCATCAATTTCAATTTGATGATATTGTAAATCACTGCTAACAAAAATAAGAGGTCCTTTCAAATAGGCTCTTTCGAGCCTATTCACCATCCCCCCTGGGGGGATTTGCGTCGGTGTTAATTTTTTACTTTTTGCTCATCTCTTTTCAATATAGCGTAGTTCTAATTTGTAGGGTAGTATACATTGATTTATTATCATTTCCATATTCCATATTTGAGATTTTAAAGTAATCTTAATACTTACCCCATGACTTCCCGATTGACCCGAAAGGGGAAAGAGATGCATGGTAGGACTAATTAGAAAACCGGAATTGTGTATCTGTATTTTCCTTTTCATCAATTTTTTCATCAGCTATTATAAAATTAACCCCTCCTTGATTCCCCGATTGAGATCCACTTGGATCGAAAGAGGTTCCTGGAGGATTTTCTTTTTAACAAGAACACCCATCTCAAAATTTACTAAAATTGACAAGACTCCGGTGTGTATGCTCTGCACTTGGCTGTGGTTCATCCGATCAGTCAAGCTATATCAAAAGAACTTGAGTGACTAGAATAATTATGATTCACTCTCCCAAATTGACAAACCATCAGGTGAAAATCCAACACCTAGATCAAACCATTACAGTGGAAAAATACCCGAAGGAAACGGGAACTCCTGAAAAGTGACCTCGAGGTGCCGATCTCTGTCACACCCTAATGGGTGCATTATGAACAATAGCCCCAGAGAATCCATTCATCCCACATATTCCTTATGGGTATCCGTGACGGTTTAGTTTTGGACATACTCCAAGTACTCTCGGGTATATCCGGAGTCCCCCTTCACCTAATTTTAATCAACTCATATTTCACATTAACTTAAAATGTACCAAGAGGCAATCAGAAAAATCAAGTGTCTCAGCATTGTGCTTTCATGCGCTCATTTTGTATCTTGTCATCTATGGTTGTTTATGGTTAAATTTCAAACTCCTAAGTAACTCATTCAATTTAACATCACCATACTAATTAATTTTTTCTTAGTAACTTAATAGGGTCTACCCCCCTTGGCTTCGTTAGGAGTTGAGCCTAAACAGAGGAGTCAAGAACAAGGTGACAACCTTGACTCGAGACTTGCCCCCAAGGACACACCAAGTGGCTTGAAGATTTCTGCCACGTGACCCAGGTCTGTGAAAGGAGGCAACAGGTCTCCAGACAAAAAGAGAATGAATTTTGCCACATAACAGATAATGGATTGACTTATCTTTTATTGTCATTCAAATCATTTAGAGTGCATTCTACATTTTCCTGGAAGAGTTGAGTTGTAGGTGTATATTAGAGAGATCAAGCTGTGCAATCCGAAGTGGATAACATGATAGACAATATGCTTTTTTCTCCTTTGGATCTAAATGGCGGTAACTGTTAAGGATAGTATTTCACAACTTCACAACTTCTTATGATTTAATTAAATACTTCTCATTTACAACATTAATTTAATGATGGGAGCAGTCTACAACAATGACTATTTCACCCAAATAGTGAGATTCTGGGTGAAATCTTCCAATTACAAATGGGCTCCGGTATGGTTACCCCATCCATCCACTTTCTGAATCCCTTTACCGTCAAACCGTTAATTAGTCCATCAACTCCAGCTCTATGTTCGATGTTGGGGTGGCATAGTTAATGTAGGTTGGTGGAAAATCCATTGCACCAAACTCCCTCCCGTGGATTCCCAAACTCATTTCAAACTTTTCTCTGCTGTTGTTCTACCACACTCTGCTACGAAATAGAGTCTCTACGAAACTGGACATTTTTAATTCTATTATGGAGGTTCACTTCTCTACTCTGGAGAATTGGAGGGAGCCGTCTATTGGATCAACTAGGTCCTGGAGTTGGAGGTTTCTGCACTACAAAAATATGCTGAAGGAGGATCAAAACTATGCTAAACTCTAGTCTGCTGTCGTGCTACGAAACTCTACTAAAGGGGGGTCAAAACTCTGCTGAACTCTGCTCTGCTGCCACGCTACGAAACTCTGCTGAAGGAGGTGACTGTCTCTAACACTCAATGTCTCTAATATTTAATATTGAATTTCTTAATCCACCATTGAAGTTTTACTTTTATATTTTGTTGTTGTGTTTATTTCACATTCATATCGCATGCCAAAATATTCTCCTATGGGATTGTCTTTTTAATCAGCATTTTGACCTTTCTTGATATGTTACAATCTATTATAGGTACTTGGAATTGTCTTTTATTTGCTCCCATTTTCATTCATATCTTTGTATTTGGAATGGGTTCAAAACTACCTTGTATATGATTTGAAGAGACTTGGCTTTTATCACCTTGTTATTTCATTGTTAATAACAGATGTCAGTCATAAATGTGAAACCTTTAGCATTATTTCCTCTGTGCATGTCTTTGGTTCTTTCACCATGTACTCTAAGTACATACCCGGTGGAAGGGGATATAGGGGTCTAGGGTATTGGGCCTTGTATAGATCTTGGACATCTGAAATTTCACTTATATGTGTAGAACTATTAGAAAGTCCATCTCATATGACAGGTAGCATGTGGACTTAGTACCTTCCCTCTAATATCGTGTAGCTTTCCAAACCAGGTTGAAATCCTCGCTAGTCAAGATAGTGAAATGAATCGTGGCTACACCTTTTCAATATAGATTTGACATTTGAACTTTTTAGATTGCAAGGGAAAGGAACACATTAGCAAATTAACAGCATGGTAGTGCACAACAAAGGCATTGTTCAAGGATTCTTATTTTTTTCAAGCTTTCTCTTAAGCTTCTATCTCGGAAATGCTATCTCACAAAACAGAGCGAAATGTCCTGATTTCTATTTAGTATATACTCTGTAGCGTAATGGGTATTGAGTCTTGCCAAGATGCAATCTACCTGGAGAATGTATTGTACCTCCCAAGAACTGTGAATGAGGTTAATTATTTAATGTAAAATGTTCACTAGTTTGTGAGTTAACCCATGCAACCAAAACTTTTGACTTAGGGGTTGTTTATGTGCAAGAAACCTTTCTGGTTGGAAAACTTCTGCGAAATGTTTCTAGATGTGTCCTGCCATATTCTAGTACAAGATTTCCATTTCTTACTGTTAAAATAAATTTTAAGCTTATTTGTATTAGATTGGCAGGCATAATAACTTAGAAACTATAAAAAAAAATTAAAAAAATTAGCAGTTAAAAAGAGTGAACAATTGAAATTCCTTGTACATACATCTATGTGCACACTACATCTATAAGTTTTCTCCTTCCTATATCATATATCTATACATAGATATGTCATTCCCCAATTGTGTGAAATTTTGAAAGTGCCATTATGTAACCTGTTTTGTTTCCAAAACTTGTACCCTTTTCCCACCCCGAGTGACATAGTATTAAACATAAGTGATAAGAGTGAAACTATTTGATGGATTGAATAGGATTGGTAGTTTCGAATTTCAATGTAAGTTTCCACTTGGTAGGATGGTCCGATTGGTCAGTAGCTAGGGACTTTTTATTTTATAGTCATAATGCCAGTCAATTATTAACCATTTTTTAGAAAGTTTTAGCTGTGAACAGTGAACAGTTGGAGCTATTCACCATTGTTTAGAAAGTTTAAAATTTCTATATAAGTAGTAAAGGTTTTCAATGGCCTTGGGAGTATAGCTGGGGCATTGCAAACACGGTATCTATAGTAAAATTATTTTGTTTTTGTTAAAGAAAGAGATATCCCAGACTGAAGTGTGTTATGACAAAATTAGTGAGAAGTATAGTTCAGTCTATTAGACCCATTTAGTCTGAAGGAGGGAAATACATTTAAGATAAGAAATCACATTTGATGAATTAATGAATCATTAACTAACAGTAAACAAGTATGTTATACCTCTGAAGTCAAGTTTCAGCCTAGTGTTGTTGCAGACTCAACTATTTAAATTCACTAGTGTGTTAGTCTAAATAAATCTCAGCTACCTTTTACAGAATGGGATATTTCATTTTCATCTTGTCTCATACATCCTACCCTATGGGGTTCAAAGATGAAAATGAAATATCGCATTCTGTAAATAGTAGCTAAGATTCATAATGTACATGTTCTAGACATTGTATAATGTATTCTTGACCTTTCGAAGTAGTTGAGATACTTTATGTCTACATTATGCTATATTGTGACATTTTCAAGGCATTTGATTTAATTGTTCAATTAACATCTCATTAAAAATTGTTTGTGTTTATGTTTTTGTCTTTTCAGGTCATTCAAAAGGTGAAAATACACGATGGTGAATAAATGGAAATTGTGCATTGATGTGTCATGTTACCCCAATCCAGGACGAGTAATCATTGCTTATTTCCTACTCAACAATGCTTCACATGAGGTTTTCCAAAGAAATTGGGATATATCTGCTAGGACAACAAACAACAAAGCATACTATCTTGCACTTATTGAAGGGCTAAAAGCAGCGAAAAAGTATGGTGCAAACGACATTTTTTTCTTCACCAACGCTTTCATCTGTAACCAGATGAAAGGGGTGTATTAAGTTCAAAAAGTCAATTTAAAACCCCTCCATAAAGAAGCAAAAAACATTGTTGTTCAATTTAAATCATTTACGATAAATCACCACTCAGATATTAAGAGGATGTCGAGTGGTCTATTGTCTGGGACAATGTCTACTTTAGGGGAGAGTGTGAAAGACAAAGTGGTTTCAATGTCTATTCCATCAAAATCTACTGCTAGACATTGTTACTCCTCTAGAATATGTATATGTTCCTTTGTTATATTTTTTTGGTGTTTGTCATGGTGTGGATATTTCATTAAGGAAGAAGCCAATATGTGCCTCATCATGTAATGATATTGGATCGTACAAAAAATTGTGTCTTTGAAGATGGATATCTTTTGGTCTCTTTGAATTGGAAAAAGTAATGATCGAGAGATCTTGTTATAAATTTGATTTTAGTGCCGATGGGAAAAAGCACTAAGTCAATTTATGCAAATTTATGTTGCTAAGATGCATTCTTCCTTTATTTTTTATTTCTTATTCCTTATGTCTTGTCATTTATGATATTTATTTCCTAAATCTACATATCAACCCTAGTCAAGTTTGCATCTAACTTACTGTTGTTAAAATTGTTCCTAGTTGCAGTTTTTTTGTAGACCTCCCGAGCTTCTTCTAGAAGTTCAATATTTAGAAGTGTTATTAGAGAAGAAAAGTAGAGAGATTGAGGATATCTCTAGCAGATCCATTGATGTTTCAATATCTAGTCAAAATAATCAAGGCAGGCAATTTGAGGATATTGAGATGGAGTGGCCACAAACACTATCATCTTCAGAGCGAAACATCAGAGAAATTAGTAACAATTTTTTTATCAGTAATCATGGAAGAAGCTTACAATTCCTACGAGGTGACTTTTGTCTTCACTTGTTTTGACAAGATGGATTGTTATATATGAATGTTGCATACCATATTCAAGCTCAGTTATTCTTTTGTTTCTTGTATCTATTTCATTTTTTAAGTTACAAATCAAGTATCTACTTTCTTATTGATCCTCTTTAAAAGTTGTTTCCAAAGTCTCCATGTTCAGCCTCTTTGAATTCATCAAATGCAAAATGTTTCATCTTAGCAAGATTCCAAATTGATCCTTGTAATACAAGGAGTGGTGAAAATTTTATTTTATCTAATGATTGGATGTGAAATTATATTTTCATCATATGAGGTCCAATGAATTTGGAACCCCCATCAAACATCCTGAAACAATTAATGATAATATAACAAATTTAAGTAAAAGGTAACTTTTATTTGAAGAATTTTATATTATCATTCCAAGTTATCTTGTGTCACTATCAAACAAGTTGTTTATTACCCCAAAATGTGTTATTATCTGTAGGAATCCTACAAAGCAGGTTGACTCAACAATTTAGTAGGTTTAGAGTCTTACAATTTAGGTCTTTAGGTAATTTAAAAGAAATGAATTTAAGTGTCATGTGCAACTCTTAAGTCCCACATTGACTTAGTTGAGTCAGTACAAACTCGACCAAGTTCAACAGTTTGGTGCTGAATCGGTTTAAAACTCAGCTGAGTACCAAACTGGTTTATTGGCCACGTCAATAGAGCCACTGGTCAA
>LPNX011037936.1:60582-185820 GCA_001517045.1 Pseudotsuga menziesii | reverse complement strand
CTGACCAAGACTCTCGTGACTGTGCCTCATTTATGATTACCTTCGTCTATTGATTTTGAGCCATGTGAGGGTCCCCTTGCAAGGAATGTTTATATCGGTGTTTGTTACTTCCCCAGCATCCTCATATTTATGATTTCATGTCAATGTAAGAAATTAGACATATACCCAGAGATATTGATTTCTCCTCCCCTAAAGCCATACACATTTGTTGCTTTTCTATTGTTTACTTGGGCTATGGGATTATACACACTTATGTCTATAAAAAATAACTGCACTAAATAGATCATATCAAGTCAAAGAGGACATGTGGGTAAATGGCCATAGAGCAGCAATATCAATCATACAAGTTTACAAATTCAAAGAGACGCTTGAAAACATTATGAGAAAGTTGGAACATCATTAAAAGCATTCCATCATTACAAGGCATAGATTTTATCCATGCCTATTATTTGCAAAATTAGAAAGAAAGCAAGCAAAGCACCTATCTTGCCACCATTGATGTTATAGAAGCTCTTTTTTTAACCTATTCCAATACATGTTATGGAAGATTCCCTTTCTCCATTTCTGTCAGCCAAAGCACTTGAAGGCGATAGACAAGTTGTGTAGACATAAACATAGTACCTACACTACATTTCACTTATAACTTTAACAATAAAATAAGCTAACTATTATCCCCAAAGGTTATCCCTATTGGTAGATACTCTTGTGTGAAATTTCACAGAAGTGAGGATCAAATCTCATGGAGAATCCTGAGGCTTATCGACAGGTATTTCGACTGGTGCTTTCTACCATCTTCCTTCTGGAGAACCAAGAAGAGAGGAGAAAACCCAGGGGTTTTGGCAAGGTACCAACATCCTCACTTGGAAATTGGAACACTTAATACAAGGGTGAGCGAGGAACTATATTTCTCCAAAAAAATAATTTTGAAAAAAAAACACAACCTATCAATATGACTATCTGGAGTAACTTGAAAGCACATTCTCGTGCTTCTCCTTGCAACATTAGAGAATTTCAACCAACCTAGGAGGCAAACAGTTCCACTAATTACCTAATGCTTGCAATTAGCATTGTAACACCAAGATACTAAATATATCTAGTAATGGTTGTCATGAGCAAGAATTATTTTTTAAGGTTGAAAGAAAACAACCCTTTCCACTAGTGTAACCTATTTATATAACTGTCGAAAGTAAGATGAAAACAGATGCTCATGGCTCTTCTTACAGCAGAAGATAATTTCAACCAGCCTAGAAGGAAAACAGTTCCACCAATTGCCTAATGCTTGCAATTAGCATTGTAACACCAAGATACTGAATATATCTAGTAAAGGTTGTCATGAGCAAGAATTATTTTGTAAAAATTACATACAAAAGTTGTTTCCAGATTACATCATGTCTTCCATGAACACGTCACTAAGCACTCAGAAAGCTAAGACAAAAATCTTATTTAAATCGGTTAGATGTCGACATTCAACATTTACAAGAATAGAATTGCATATTTAATGTCATGATGGACATTACAAAATTTGCAAATTAGTGGATACTTTTGAAATAACCACTCTTGCTGATGAATTCAAAATTCAATACGAGTCGCTTATTAAAAAGAATGCAAAGAAATCACTTTCCCACTGGAGAATAATATACATTTAAGAATATATTCAAGCTTCTGCAGACTTTGAGTCAGGTGGGCTCCCAACAATCTAACTCCAAACTCCACCTAAGTTTTGTCTTTATGCAACATGTACTGCAGCTTGATCAGAAGCAACTTTTTGATCTACTTCCTTCTCCTAAAAAACTACTTGTTCTAGTTAAAAATGGCATTCAATAATTCCGACATTTTATATGTTCCTTCAATTTTCCCCTTACTCTACTCACATTCCCTTCTCTGAGATATTCCGTTCATTTTTATTTACTTATCGAGGAAAAAATTAATTAGTTAAATAATTAGAAAATACAAATAAAAATAAAAATTGAATATATAGAGGAAGGCAACTTTGACAAATAATTTTTAGTTTGTCCAGAGAGAGTTCGCCAAGCATTAAAGTTCTCCTTGGTTCTAAAGAAACCACTTTCTAAACTGAAATTTGCCATATAGCCAAATTTGGGATTTCTATGATCAAAAGTAGTGTTTTAAGAGCATCTTAAAACAATAATATATCAATAAATGAATGTCAAAAATAAGTTAATTTGGCAAATGGACTAAGGGAGATTTTAACATGGGAAGATCAAATAGATCCTCTTCCACTATATCACGAGGATTTATATCATCAATAATTTTAAATGATCCTTTATTCCTAGTCAAAAAAAAGTTACCAGGATATGGATATGGATACAGATCCACCAGAATCGGGATCTAGATATGATAGGGAAATGGCAAGTACAAAAAGGTATACAAATATTTTTACAGTTAGTGAAAAAAATAGAGTTAAGAATCAAAACCATTGATGAATCACAAGAGTGGAACTATAATCTATAAAAAAGGAGAGATATTGTGCATAGTACTATTAACCATCCATGTACCATGGCTGATAATTTGATAAGTTATAACCATCATTCATGATTGATAATTAAAAAATCCATTTCAAGGTCATAACAGTGCTTTTGTGAGCCACAACGACATGTCTATATTGTGAAAGAAAAGAATGAAGACGGAGAAGCACAATGGTCAGATTAGATACCTTCTCATTATTGAGATCTGTCTAAATAGGAAATACAAATGACAATAGCATAGATGACCTAACTCACTAACTAACTATGGGTGAGATTACAGTCTTCAACACCCCCCCTTAATCTCAAGTTGTAGTACATCATCAGCATTGTCTATTCCTAAGTGCTCTCTTTGATATACAAATGTAGATGTTCCCAATGGTTTGGTGAACATGCCAGCTAACTACTCCTTAGAGCCACAAAATAGTAAAGAAATTTCTCCATCATTGACTAACTCACAAATGAAATGAAAGCGAGTGTCAATGTGTTTGCTTTTTCTATGAAATACATTATGTTTAGAAAATTGTATTGCAGAGCTATTATCACAAAAATTAGAAGTGGGATGTTTTGCAGTGTGTCCCATATTTTTTAACAGTCTTTTTAGCTAACTTGCATAACAAGCTGCTGTGGTGGCTGCTACATATTCTTCTTTTGCAGAAGACATGCTCACAATGGGTTGTTTCTGAGATGCCTAAGAGATCAGATTTGTACCCAGATGGAAAGCATAACTAGATGTGATTTTCCTTTAATCAAGACTACCTGCAAAATCACTGTTTGTGTAACCTGTAAGAGTATTGTCTAGTGTATGAGTGTACCAAAGGCCATATCTAAGTGTTCGTGCGACATATCTAAGTATTCTCTTTTCAACTTTTCAATGAGAGTCTTTGGGAAACTCCATAAATATGGAAATAAGACTAACATCATACATCAAATAAGGTCTAGTTGCAATCAAATACATTAAACTTCCTACCATTTGTTTATAGAGTGTATTGTTTACTATTGGTTCATCATCATTCTTGGTTAACTTCGTTCCAAGAGGTATAGGAGTTTCTGTGGGTTTACATTTATCCATTCTGAATCTTTGCAAAATATCAGTAGCATACTTATGTTGGCAGATAAAAAAGGCCTTTGTCAATTTGAGTAACTTCTAGGCCAAGGAAGTACTTCATTAGTCCTAGATCAGTATTTTCAAATTCCTTTTTCATGACTAACCTGAAATATTCAAGCATCAGATTACCGGTGTAAATCATGTCATCAGCATAAAGACATACCATCAATATTTTATCTTGCTCTGTTTTGACATACATAGTGGGCTCATTGTTGCTTCTGCTGAAACCATTGTTGATGAGGTAGGAGCCAATCCTACTGTACCAAGCTCATGGAGCTTGTTTTAGACCATACAAGGCCCTTTTTAGCTTATACACTTTGTATTCATGACCTTTGACAGTATAACCAGGTGGCTGGTCTACATAAACTTATTCTTCAAGAATGCCATTAAGAAAGGCATATTTCACATCCATTTGATACACAGGCCATTGATTTTGTGCTGCAATAGAAAGTATAGCTATGATGGTATCCATCCTTGCTACATGAGAAAAGGTTTCATCATAATCTACACCATACTTTTGTGCATAACCTTTGGCAACCAACCTTTCCTTGTTCTTTTCAAGTTCTCCTTTTTCATTCAATTTGGTCTTATAGACCCATTTGACTCCAATACTAGTTTTGTCTGCAAGGATGTCAACAAGATCCCAAGTCTGATTTTTCTCTATTGCATCAATCTCTTCATTAATGTATTTTACCCACTGTGCATCCTTCACTGCTTCATTGAAATATGTAGGCTGATAGGTGAAGACATAAAAGTGAAGTTGCTCATCAATAATTGGAGTCTGTTCATATAAATCTCTCAAGCTTTTGGTTTTTCAGTTTTGTGGTGGACCATATGCTGATTCTTCTTGTTGCTGTACTTCCAATCTTGGAAGTCTGATAGGTAAATATGGCTGATGTGAGCGTTCCTCATGTTGTATGTTTGAAGGATCACTCCAACATTTTTCTTCAATGAAATTTACGCCTCTGCTCACCAAAAGATTTTTGGTGAAAGGATTATATAGCTTGTATGCCTTGTGTTGTTCACTATAACCAGTGAAAATGCAGTGCTCACTTTTCTTGTCTAACTTTCTTTAGAGTTCATTAGGTATATGTGCAAAGGAAATAGAACCAAAGATTATGATATGTGAGACACTATTCTTAGTGCCACTCCATGCTTCTTCAGGAATCTTGTCTTGAATAGTCATTGTGGGTGATTTGTTAAGCAAGTAGAATGAGCATCCAACAGCTTCAGCCCAATACTCATATGATAGCTTCTTATGTGATAGCATGCTACGGGCCATGTTCATAATTGTCCTGTTCTTTCGTTCAGCAACTCCATTCTATTGTGGAGTGTATCTAGTAGTGAACTATCTTTGGATGCCACGCTACTTACAAAATTCTGAAAACTCATGTCAATCATATTCACCTCCACCATCTAACCTGAGCATTTTAATGGACTTTCCAGACTCCTTCTCAGTGAGAGCCTTGAACTCTTTAAATTTGGATATGTTGATGTAATTGTAACTTTGGAATGTATTCATCCATATATCTTATGTATTGTACCTCGATGTTTATTTCGGGATGTGTGTGTAATGTAAACAAGTCATGTCAAGTCAAGGTGGGTAACCCTCCTATTGTCTAAGGGTTAAAGTCCCCAAAGTTGTGGGACCCTAGGGTTATTATACTATCCTAGAGAAGTCAACCCTAGGTGAGTCATTGTAAGTTGGGGCAATGGTCCCCACCATTGTGTTAAGGATAAACCTCCTTGTTGGTCGAAGGAGGAAAAGTCCCCACAAGATGTGGGGCACTAGGGTTATTAGACACTCCTAGAGATGTCGAATATAGTAAGTAATTGTTAAGTGAGGCCGACATGTTGGAGTGGGTTTCAAGTGAAAGGAAGAATATAAATAGAGAGTGAGCCTCTCTATTTATCACACACACACTCATGGGGGCGCATGAGTGAGAGAGAAGACACTAGGATCAGAGAGAGAGACTACTGCTGTCGCGAGATCATCTTTATGTTTTCAGGTTTTACTTTGGTGTTGATTCTATCTCTGAGGAAGTTGTAGGGTTTTCTCCTTTATGGTTTCCCCGACCAAAATTCTTTGTGTCTCTTGTCTCTTGTGTTTTATTGCTGTGCATGTTGTTCTCTCAGTTAATTATCCTAAGATCATAATGCTAGCTTAAATGATAAAAATCTAACATGGTATCAGAGCTAACCTGAGAAGAAGACATTGTGTAGCTACAAAAGCTATGGATTCTTAATTTTTGGGTCTCTCTCCATAGTCCATCAGCAAAAGTATCCTAGATTGAATCTCCATTGAAGGGCACATCTTTTCGTCGAAGTGGAATTCGATTCCGAGCATTTTCAGTTTTGGTGCAGGAAATTAGGGCTTCTTACAAAAGAAATTTTTTTGAGTGATCCTAGCATAGGATTTCTCTCCTCATCAAAATCGAATTTTAGAGACCTGGATCAATATTTTTGGTTGGGTGAAACTCCAGGAAAGCCAAACCCTAGTTTGACCCTGAGTTGGAAAAACCCTAAAATACTAAAAATTATAAGTTTTGGTACATTCGCTATAGATCAGGATTGGAAAAGGTTTAGGAGCTAAAACTTTCATAGGACGAATCTAAAATCCTGATTTACACAGTATCCAAAATTCAGCCTCAAGTTTGCTATATTCTAGGAGATATGATCCCTCTAAGTTAGGGTTCCAGCCTCTTCCAGAATTCATCCCTGAGCAGGACACCTGAGGAGAATTTCTATATCTTCGGCTACAAAGGTTCAAATGAAATTCCTGAAGATGTTCTAGAAATGTAACGGACTTTAATTTCAATGTTCTAATTTTTAGACCTAGAATTTGAAACAGGGACATATGGAAGTCTGTACATCTTCGTTGTTCTGAACAGTCCTATAATAGGGCACCTTCAGGAAATGATCATAAGTCCAATTTGGTGAAACCAATTCTGATGAAACCTGTGTTTTTGGAATAGGGACATGTGAGGTTACCTCAGTGCAAAGTTTGTATACATAGAGGAGTAGTATTTTTGGAGATATCATAGAAACAGTAATAGACATTTCTGCAAAAGAAATTGGAAAACTAGGGCTTCCTGTTCCAGGAGCTTCCCTCCATTGTTTTTAGAAAAGGAGTACATTGGACAGCCCAAAATGAAGATATCTATCTTTCTATCCAATCAAAAGTAGAATATTTCAAGTTTTGAGAATTAGGGTTTCTTTGACAAACCCTAGATCAGCCAACTTCGGAACCAGGACAGACACCTCAAATCGGTAAGATCTAATCTTTTGCTATTTTCATTTGAGGTTCTCATTTCAAAGTGATCTATCACATCAAATTGATGATAATATTGTTCAAGTTGAAAAATTCCAAGCATGGAAGTATATGATCTCTCTGATGAAAATGAATTGGACACCTACATGAGTAGAGAGGTTCCAGTTCTAGAGGGAGATGAGGCTCAAAGCCTTACACAAGAAGAACTTGGTCAAGGCCAAGAAGATCATTGTTGATTCAATCACAGATCAACTTGTACCAAAAGAGTCTTCCCTAAAGACATCGGAGATGTTTGATTCCTTGACCAAGATATTTGAAGGGAATAACATAAATCGGAATATGACCTTAAGAAACCAGTTGAAGAATGTGAAGATCCAGAATGCAGAGACCATACAGTCATACTTTACGAGGGTCTCTCAAATCAAAGAACAACTTGAAGCAGTAGAAGAAGAAGTGGAGAATTAAGAAGTGGTGATAGCCACCTTGAATGGCCTCCCAGGATCATAGGATTCATTCATTTGAGGAATGTGTGCCAGAAGGAAGTGATTACTTTCAGTAGAATCTAGGAATAAGAAGAAGCTCGACTCATAATAACAGAAGAGAAGATAGGAGCAACTAAAGATCATGCTCTCACCATCTAAAGAATATCCCTCAACCAATGAGGAATATGAAGATCTCAACTCTTGAAGAACCTCTTATCCATCTTAGCATTTGGATAAGAAGCAATGCTATTATGAATGTAGAAGACGATGAAGCTGAAGGCTCAAGAAGGAGTCTACCCACGAAACAAATAAAGATAAGTATTCAATTGTCATTTCATGATATTGTTTTTGTTATGCATTTGTTTATATTCAATTGATGTATTATGCATGATAGAATGTTTTCATTAATGACAATATACTACCAATATGCATGAGATGGGTAAGTAGCTCATGGTGCTATACAACTCTCCATTGCTACTTATCTAGAATGGAAGGAATCTAGAAAAGTTTCCGTGAGATATGGATGAATGTTGTATTGGATAAAGTAGTTGCATGATCATCTATTTATGCATAAGAATTTTCCATTGTGAATATTCCTTATGAAATGTTTCTAACCATACAAATGCATTTGACTTGTAGGAAATATTGCAGACATAATCTCCTACAAGCAAATAAGGATGAGACTTGTTCCAAAGAATAAGTGATGAAAAATAAAAAATAATATGATGAATGCAGCGACATCATTGATGCAGAACCTTCCAAGAAGAAAGGGAAGACTAGTTCAAGAAGAATGATGTCTAAGATGCAGTATCGATACATGAAGGGAAGTTCATAGTTCCATCATGCAATAGATGGAAACATCATGGGATACAAGGGAAGATTCATAGCACGAGGCTTATCACGAAAAGAAGGCATAGACAACGAAGAGACATTTGCAGCCAGTGGGAGTTGAGACACATGACAGGTAGAATCCTATGTGCAAATGAAAAAAGACCTTGTACGAGCTCAGAAGACAACCAAGGGATAACACATACAGGAGGAGCTTGATGAAGATCTTAACCTTTTCTACAAGGTTGAAGATGAAATCCTATAGAGGATGACAAGCTCACAAATGGGTGCAAGAAGAACTTTTGAAAAGGTTCAAGATAGAGGATCTTGGTATCTAGTGATCCTAGATGGATACATAGAAGATTAGTAGCATAGGAAGCTACTTGTCACTCCGGTGCATAGAGTACAAAAGACAGAGAGAGTATGATGCTCTTCTTCAGAGGGAGTGGCTGCAGAATATCCTGAGGATTGACATGGTACAACAGGATGGATAGCTTACTGATGACTCTAGGGTTTATTGAGAGTAAAGCAGATTTCAACCTTTGCTTCAAGGTTTAAGGCAGAAGACCAGTGATACTCCTATTATGTGTCGATGCACTATTTTTCTAGGCATGGAGGTGTGGCAGAATGCGGATGGAATCTTCCCTGGACAAGGGAAGTATGCAGTAGCGATCCTGAGAGGTTCAATATGATGGACTGCAAGGCCATGACCACACCTATGGCATCGGACATGAAGCTATTGAGTGATGCTTCATCAGAGACAGTTGATGCTACGATGTATCGTCATATTATTGGGTCCTTGATGTATCTGATGAATACAAGACCAGATATTTGCTTTTCAATGAACACATTGAGACATGTTCACTTGATGGTTGCAAAGCATGCAATGAGGTACCTTAAGGGTAGAATTGATTATGGGCTCAAGTATGAGCTGAATCAGAAGATTAACCTAGAGGGTTATGTTGATTCAAATTAGGTAGGCAGTTCCATTGATAGGAAGAGCACTTCAGGGTTTTGCTTCAGTAGGGGATCAGGTGTGATCTCTTGGTTTAGCAGGAAACAATCCTATGTGGCACTGAGTACAGTTGAAGCAAAGTATGTCGCAGCTTGTTTAGCTATTTGTGAGGTAGTATGACTAAGGAAGCTACTATCTGATTTATTTGATCTCCAGATGGATGCTACTTGTATACATTGTGACAACCAGAGTTGCATGAAGTTCTCAGAGAATCCAGTGTTCCATGACAAGTCTAAGCATATCGAGATCAAGTATCACTATATTAGGGATATGGTGTAGAGGGGAGCAGTGGAGCTCCAGTATGTTGCAACGGACGAATAGATAGCTGATGTGTTGACGAAGCCATTGGCTAGGGTGAAGTTTGAGTACTTCAGGGAGAAGCTTGGTGTTCTCCAGATTGAGGTTCCCTCCAAATGGAAGTGATGAGTCCGTGAGCCATTCTGACATGGTGAGAGGATTAAGTTCCGTCCATGGTCAGATGTAAGGGCTGAGCCATTCTATCATAGTGAGAGGATTGGTTCCTTCCATGTCAGATATGAGTGTTGAGCCATTCTGATATGACTGTAGGATTGGTTCCTACATGATCATATATAAGGGTTGTTTCCATTCATGGAATGGAGGTTCATGGTCAGTTACCAGGAATACTTGGTCTGGGACCAAGGGCCTTTCTGAAAACATTGTAAGATTTAGTCTTACATGATCAGATGTGAGTGCATGGACATTCTGATGTGATTGAGCTATTGGTTCCCACTTGACCAGATATAAGGGTTGATGCCATTCTCTAGGAGAATGGAGGAACCTGGTCAGTTACTAGGTACATCAGTCTGGGACTGGGGGCCATTCTGATGTGACTGTAGGATTGGTTCCTACAATATCTGATGCGAGTGCATGCCATTCTAATGAGTAGGTTAGATGGAAGTGCTGGGCCATTCTAATGAGAATGTTATATGTAAGGGCTGGTCCATTTTGACATGGGTGATGGGATTAGGTTCCTCTCATGGTCAGATGTGAGTGTTGGGCATGTCTTTTTGATGAGTCAAGGTCAGATGTAAGTGCTAGATGAGCCATTCTGACTTAGGGTCAGATATAAGTGTTGAGAAAGACCTGCATGGAGGCTAGGCCTACACCCAACATGAAAAAGGGCTGGCTCTGTAGAACTTCCTGTGACAAGAAGAATCATGAGATAGCACCCATGGTACTGATCCAGATTGAGTGAGGATCTAGATCCAGTGATGATGATTCAGCAATGATGATCCAGATCCAATGATGATGTCTAGTGATGATCCAGATTGAGTGATGATTTAGATCTGGTGATGATGTACAGTGATGACCTAGATCGAGTGATGATCTAGATCAAGTGATGATACAGATCTAGTGATGATGATCCAGATCCAGTGATGATCTAGTTTCAGTGATGATGATCCAGATCCAGTGATGATCCAAATACAGTGATGATGATCTAGATTGAGTGATGATCTAGATACAGTGATGATGATCCATATCGAGTGATGATCCAAATCCAGTGATGATGATCCAGATTAAGTGATGATCTAGATCCAGTGATGATGATTCAGATCGAGTGATGATCTAGATCTAGATCAAGATGACTTGAAGATGAAGATGACAAAGAACTCAATGATGATACAGATGATACAGAGAAGAAGACTTGTGCTGATAAATTGTGTCGAGAGAATACCTTCCTAGTTAAGAGGGAATGTTGATGTAATTGTAACTTCGGAATGTATTCATCTGTATATCTTATGTATTATACCTCGATGTTTATTCTGGGATGTGTCTGTAATGTAAACAAGTCATGTCAAGTAAAGGTGGGTAACCTTCCTATTGTCTAAAGGTTAAAGTCCCTGTAATTGTGGGGCCCTAGGGTTATTAGACTATCCTAGAGAAGTCACCCCTAGGTGAGTCATTGTAAGTCGAGGAAATAGTCCCCACCATTATGTTAAGGATACACCCCCTTGTTGGTCAAAGGAGGCAAAGTCCCCACAAGTTGTGGGGAAATAGGGTTATTAGACACTCCTAGAGATGTTGGCTCTAGTAAGTAATTGTTAAGTGAGGCCGACATGTTGGAGTGGGTTTCAAGTGAATAGAAGAATATAAATAGAGAGCGAGCCTCTCTATTTATCACACACACACTCACTCATTGGGGTGCATGAGTGAGAGAGAAGACACTGGGATCAGAGAGAGAGAGACTACTGCTGTCGGGAAATCATCTTTATGTTTTCGGGTTTTACTTTTGGTGCTAATTCTATCTCTAAGGAAGTTGTGGGGTTTTCTCTTTTATGGTTTCCCTGAGGAAAATTCTTTGTGTCTCTTGTCTCTTTTGTTTTATTGATGTCCATGTTATTCTCTCAATTAAAGATCCTAAGATCATAATGCTAGATTGAATGATAAAAATATAACAAGAGAAGGTCTCTAATTTGTTCCTGAGAAAATAAATCCATGTTTTCCTGCTAAAATCATAAATAAAGGTAAGAAAATAGAAACTGCCTCCTATGGATTGGGTTTGCATGGGTTCATAGATCAGGTCTATATGAACTAACCCAAGATGCTCTTTAGCTCGAGATGTAGAAGTGGGGAAACTATCCCTATGATGTTTACCATTGATACAATCCTCACAGGTGCTCGATTGTTCATGATTAATCGGTAATCCTTTGACCATTAACTATTTGTGCAAGAGATTGAGACTCTTGAAGGGAAAATGAACGAATCTAGATTTCCATAACAAGTATTCGTCTTGACTGGAAATTGTATGAGCTACAGGATGTGGAAGGTTGGCACTCCTAAGACTAAGAGGAAATATTCTATTCTTGGTCAATTCAACTTTGTCTATGAGTCTCTTACTGGGAGGTTTATCATAGATAGCATAGTATGTATCATGAAACCTAACGTCATACTTATTCTGAAGTAATTGACCTATACATATCAAATTTACAATCAAATGAGGTACATAAAACACCTCATGAATGGACATCTTTTCATTTTTCTTAGTAAGTACAAGAATAGTACGTTTTCCTTTTGCTGGAACTAGAAAGTCATCTCCTATCTTGATATTCATGACAACAGGGGAATCCAGACTAGAAAATAGTGACTTGTTACCTGTCATGTGATTGTTGCAATTGCTATCTAGTAGCCATAGATCTGAGCTGCAGTGTCCTTCAGTTGCTTGATAAGACAGAAACATCACCTCTGGTGAGCCTTCTTCTTCGTTGGAGACATTGGCTCTATTATTGTTCTGGTCAGCTTGCTTCTTTATGTATTCTTGTTCATAATGCCCATACTTCTTGCAGTAGTTGCATTGAACATTGGACTTATTGGTCCGTCTCTTGCCTCTCCACCGTTGACCTTGAGAGTTGTGAGATTGTTCTGAATGCTTTGAGTGTTCATGACTATGACTTGTTCTATCTTTTGTACCTCGAGACTATCAGCCTCTTCTTCCTCTACCTCGTCCTCTAATGCCTTGACCTCTATTGAGGGAAGGTTGGGTGCTGAATGCATTGGTCAACGATTCTTCTTCTTGAGTGAATCATGCTTCATGAGA
This sequence comes from Pseudotsuga menziesii, assembly GCA_001517045.1. Classification (NCBI taxonomy): domain Eukaryota; kingdom Viridiplantae; phylum Streptophyta; class Pinopsida; order Pinales; family Pinaceae; genus Pseudotsuga; species Pseudotsuga menziesii. The sequence continues at coordinate 173,077 of LPNX011037936.1, read as the reverse complement.
TAGAAGAGATCCAATCAGCTCTTCTAGGGTGAACTTAGACAGATCTTTTGCTTCTTCTATGGCAGTCACTACCATAGCAAACTTCTTGGTGAGACACCGAAGAATATTTTGAACAATGACCTTTTGTTCTAGCGGTTCACCATAGGTTTGGAATTGGGTCACAATACCCGAAATCCTAGTCATGAAATGATCCACAGTTTATGACTCTTTCATCTTCAAACTTTCGAATTGAAGGCGTAGGGTTTGCAGTTTTACCGTTTTAACACGATCGGTTCCCTTGTAATCCGATGCAGGAAGATTCCAAGCTTGATATGCACTGGTAGAACCTGAAATTTGTGGGAAAATGGACTCCTCAATTCAACTTTGGATCATCCATGTGATTGTGAGATCTTGGTCCCGGCGAGCTTCGAGAGAATTTTTCTAGGCATTATTGATTGCAGCCAGAGCAACCGCTTCAGGTTCTTTGAACTTGGTTTCAACCATATCCCAACATTTGTTTAGCTGCAGAAATGTCTTCATTTTTACAGGCCAAAATTCATAGTTAGCTCTAGTCAGAACAGGTTCGGACATCATCTTCAATGAGCTCAAACTAGCCATATGATATGAGTAAAAATAATATTTGTCCTTGCTTTTCTCCCCCATTTTTTTTTATTTAATAAAAAAACCAACACCACTCGTGGTGTAATGGAAATGGGTGGTGGAGGGGCGCAATGCCAGAAATCAGTCTAAGGAGAGTGTATTCACAGCTTATGCCAAATATCAGCAAATCAGTGGCACCTCTTTTCTCCTCTTCACAAGAGGAGGTGGCACCGCTCTTTCAGTGTGGAAAAGAAGTGGTGGCATGAACATTTCTTTTTTGATCTAAATAGATTTGATGGGGTGCTTCCTTCACCAATGCACAACATGCAAGGAAGCAGGTGCTTTTCTGCCTTTTTTATTTTTTTTATATTCCAGACCACATGGCTTCAGCATGAAGTTCCTCCATGGAATGACGTGGGTTCAAATCCCACAGCTCTTCTCCCACAACCAACAAATCCTCTTTCTCTGAAATCAATATATCAACTATGGAAAAGGTGTCTCTTCCACACACAAATTGGTGTCCAAGGTTTTATGGGCAGCGCTCTGCCTCTTCTATCTCCATGAAAATATAGAGATGAGCCTACAATGGAGATCCATCCAGGAGATTCATGAGAGATCTAGTCAGCCTAGAATGGAGATCCGTGGGAGATCCCAATGATTCTTCCACATTTTTTTTTATTGTTTCCTCTGTTGAATGTAGATCTGGAGAGCTCTTCCCACCAGCAGAGAATAATTTCTCCACGTTTTTTTTATTGTTGCCTCCTTTGAAGGTAGATCTGGAGAGCGCAGATTTGGTGAGCCTACAATGCTGTGAAATAGACAAAGAGGTCGCCAATTGGGAGTAAGGTGAGATATGGAAAGTAAAAAACAATATCCTCTACATTCTTTTAGGGTTAGGGAAAAAAATAAAAATAAAAAATAAAAAAATAAAAAGCAAAAATAAGATGTTGACAATAAAAAAATAGAGTGCCCTAGGTTCATAGGCAAGCTGCTTCCAAATGGCTTCTGAGTGCGAGTGTTTTCCACTCTGTGAAAAGGCTTACCCCAACAATGGACAGATTAGGCCGTAAGCTCTGATACCATGTGAAAGAATAGAATGAAGCTGGAGAAGCACAATGGGCAAATTATATGCCTTCTCATTATTAAGAACTATTTAAATAGGAAATACAAATGACAATAGCATGAATGACCTAACTCTCTAGTGACCTAACTCGCTAACTAACTACGGGTGAGATTACACTCTTCAACATATATCAATAGTGAATAAAGTAATTTTTTTGAAGGCTATGACAGGACTAAATAATAACATGGGTGAAATAAGAAACAACATAAAACATAAGGACAGATCAAATCTTGATAGAAGGCCTTGACCATAATGATAGACCAAATCTTGAAAAAATACCTTGAGAGGAAATGTTGACATAAGTATAGATCATACGTTGACCATAAATGGGGTTGAGGGTTTTATCCTTTACGAGTTTATCACTTTGGAAGTTCTTTCATTAAAAATACAATTTTTTTGGAGATCGGTGGGGTCTAGAAAATAAATTTCCTATTTCATTTTCCATAATGATCCATTTGTAAGCTCACGATCCATTTCCTTTGCCTATGGATCTGATTCCATGGAAAATAAACAGATTATACACAGAAGGGGGTAGGATCTATTAACCCAGTAGAATATACATTTATCTTTTCATGTTTGAAAACATAATGGAATTACATTGAACCTTCAATGAAACAAAATCATCAAATTTTTAAATGAAGTAGGACTTTGCAATTATTTAGATTGTTATTTAAAACATGAATTTTTTTATCTTTATAGTTGACTTAAGAAAAGAGAATGAATTAAATAAACATAAATGATTTGGAAGAAAAAATATTTGGCCCTAAATCTTCCTCAGAATTTGAAGCAATCATAGAAGAAAAGGTCCTCGGAACTCAATGGAATACATTTTAAAATGGAATCAAAATATGTTTGCTAAGATATTGATATTGAAAAGCATGTAATATAGAAAGAATATTCTCCCGATGCCTTTACAGCTAACTTAAATACCATATAATGAGAAGCACAGTGCAACAAATGAAAATTTCCATAGTTACTAGTTTAAAATGATAACTCTAGTCAGGACAACAAATACAAATTTGTTAAGAAGAAACAAACAAAAAAATGTTTCCCAAGACACCAAATGCAAATTTGTTAAGAAAAAATCAAGGACACAAAATGTACAATATAAAAACTACATATTCAAAAATATGTGCCAAACACAATAAAATAAAGTATTCGACCAATGGAAAGTTTAGAAGAAGACTCCAACAGATTTTAGGAAACAAAAGAAAAATAGTTAAAAAAGAGTATTCCATATCAACAAATCAAGATGAAGACCAAGAAAAACCAATAGCAAATGAATGTGAAGAAAATTAATCATTTGGCTATTATAATAGTTTATTTGAAAATATATCATTGATATAATAAAATGTCATGGAGAAACTAAGTCACCAGCCCGGGTGGATATGGGTGGAGGTGTAGGTGTGGGTATAAATATGTACTAAGGGTGCACCTGTTTTGAAATCTTTGTGTGAAGGAGCATGTTGGGTGTATTGTAAATATATATCCATAGTGCATGAATGTGGGTGTAAGTCTCCTAGGTAATGCATCCAATGGATACTTAATATAGTCAAAATCGAAGGCATCTTGGAGAATGCTATTACAAAGGCACTAAATACAGTATCCTACTACATCTATCCAATGACAATTTTTTGTGAAAAATTATGTGGCCAACAAGTAATAGAAAGAATCCTACTACGCCTATCCAATGATAGATTTTTGTGAAATATTCTGTGGCCAACAAGTAATAGAAAGAATTTGACATCATAATCAAATTAAGGGTTATAAGCTATGATGTTCAGTTCATGGTAAGAGAAGGCATCTCTAACAATGATTTCTGGTGAAATCATCAGAATAAAGGATGTGATTAACATACCTATATAGGGTATACATAGGGTAATAAAGAACTCTGAACAACATTAGCATAAATGCATGGTTTAACCTTACCTTTTCAAAAACCTTGGTAAAGCTCAGAGAAGTGTGTATTGTTGGTATTTTCATTTTGTAATGATGTATACAGTTTTTAGACAATAATTGAAGAAAATATGACATCCACAACAAATTACAAACATGTATCTAAAACATGAACATCAAATCTATATTGCAAAAAATTATATTGTTATTATTATACATGCATACACGTACACACATCTATCTTTTTCTATGTGTATCTGTGCATGCAATGCCTGTGACATCAGGAAAGGAAAGATGATAAAACCAATGCCGATATTATTCATAAAGCCAAGTTTGGTTTTTTTCACTAGGTAAGGATAAAATAAAACTCAGGGGTGGCATACTCAGTCTAAGGTCTAATTATTGAAAGGAATTATCACCATCTAAAGGAATTGAATATAGTCAGCCTTGCCGCTAGAATTTAGAATAAAACATATCCAAATATCTAAGAATATGAGAGGATATCTCTCACAATATTCAAAATAACTTAAGTGAAGGGATACTAATAGAATTTTTCAAAAGACAAGAATGGTAGTTTGCATTATATAGTATACACAAAAGTTAACAGAGATAAGAGACACAAAACATGAGAAAATTGAGTCAGAAAGGCCTTGACCGACAAGATTCACCCTAAGCTCTTTATATTACATGGAAATTATCAATGTCAAACAACAGATCAAAGAAAACTCAAAGTTATCTATGCCACGAAGATGAGGTAGAATGACCAGACTAGAGAACATGCAATTCAATAAACAAGGAAGACAATTCTTTACAGTAATCCACACGCATCTATGTAAGGCATCCAAAAACAATACTCAATTCCTTTAGCATATCCTCTTCTTGTTTTGTTTCTCCTTGGATAATCCTTTCATCAAGAGCTTCATTTCCCATCCCCATCTCTTCAAAATTCCATAGCCAATGTCCAATACCACACACCACACACCACAGAGCTTCATCAAAAAGCAATCTGTGAGTCATTTTACTAGTTGGTGAAACAATCAAACTGCCAAAAAGTTGAACCTACTAGAAACTGTGCAATTGAGTAAGCATGGAAACCAATTCTCCACTAGATGTGTGTTCAACATGTATCTATGAAACGCACCCTACAACAATCCTCACTGCCATGATAATCTCCTCTTCTCATTCTCCCTCCCCTTCAATAATCCATTTATCAAGAGCTTCAAAGGCTTTCAATTTTCTCTCTAAACATCACTGCTTAAGACTAGCTTCCATTTTATCCTCTTTCCATGTATGTTGAACAAGTTATAGCCTCTACTTCCTTCCAAAGCTGAGAATCAAAGGATCATTGTCTGAACAAATGTGGGACAATCTCCTCAGCATTTTTGGATAGTATACAAAACCCTATACTGACTCTATTACATCCCTACAAAAAATACCAAGTAGGAACCTTATTTAAAATAGCCAACCAAAGATACTACAAGGGATTCAACTGTTCTCATATAACATGGTTATTACATGACATGAATACAAGTGACATTATGAGTGTTTGTCTCCCTTCTAAAGCACTGAAGAATCAGAACAAACTATGCAATGTTTCCAATAATTGAGAATGCTACCTTTGGTGTTTCCATTCTCAATTGATACCAACACTCAAATTATTTCACTTTATGTTAGGATGTGGCATTGCATTTGTAGATCTGCTTTGCTTTCTCTTTTCAAAGTGAGCTTTGTCAATCAACCAAGCATGTTCAATAGGAGGATGGCCTTGCATATCCCCATGGCCTTGGATTGGCACCAAGAATAGGGAGTGTTGCACATATTCACACATCAACACACCACACTTTAAAGAAAAACAATGCATAAAGGGTAGTTGACAAAGATTTCAAAACATAACACTTTCCAAAACTTGCAGATATCCAATTGGAGAATTGTCACTATAGACAATATTGGCATGTAAAGGAAGATGGGTATGCAAAATTTGATTACACCAATATGAGAGTTTCATCAAACCTACCTGGAATAGTAATAAATGTTTGATGCCCTTGCATTTCCCCATGGCCTTGGATTGGCGCCACAAAAAAGGAGTGTTGCGCCTCTGCACACATCAACACATCACATGTTAAAGAATGATGAAGCTTAAAGAAAGGGTAATTGACATAGAGTTCAAAAGATGGAAAAACAAATAGTAACCCAGTATTGCAAACAAATTATTGTGTTGGCAATGGTGTTAAAAGCATAGCATTTTACAAACCTTGCATATTACTAATTGGAGAATTGTGAAGAAGGTGGGCATGTTGCATCTCCTTATTGCTTTGAGTTGACACCAGGGGAGTGGATTGTTGAACCTATACAAACATGAACACAACAAACATATATGAAACATATGTTATTTCAAATAAATTGCTTCCAAAATATATGAAACACTGAAATGTACCTAGCATGGCAGGAAATTTTGGATGCCCTTGCATTTCCCCATGGCCTTGGATTGGCACCATGAAAAATGAGTATTGCTCCTTTGCACACATCAACACATCACATGTTAAAGAATGGCGATGCTTAAATAAAGGGTAATTGACATAGAGTTCAAAAAGATGGAAAAAATAGTAACACTACAACAAAACCCCATGATTAGAGTCTCTTTTAGCTTCCTTTTTAGTGTCCACTATAACTTTTAGTGTATTTTTCATCATTTTTTTTTGACAAAGTGGACGCTTTTCCATGGGATGGTGCTTTTAATGGCGTTATTTGCGTCCCTTTTTTAAAGTTGGCGCTATTTTGGACGCTACTTAGCATCCCAATTAGCGTCTCAATTAGGGTCCCAATTAGCGCCCCAATTAGCATCCCAATTAGCATCCCAATTAACATCCCAATTAGTGTCTCTTTTTAAAAGTTGGGGCTATTTTAGATGCTAATTAGCATCCCAATTAGCATCCCTTTTTAAAATTTGGTGCTATTTTGGATGCTAATTAGCATCCAAATTAATGTCCCAAATAGCATACCAATTAGCATCCCATTTAGAATCCCAATTAGCATCACAATTCGCATCCCAATTAGCATCTCAATTATCGTCCCTTTTTAAAAGTTGGCGCTATTTTAGATGATAATTAGAATCCCAATTAACGTCCCAATTAGCGCCCCAATTAATATCACAATTATCATCCCAACTAACATCCTAATTAATGTCCCAATTAGCGTCCACAAAAGCATTCCATATAATGCCAAGAATAGCCTCCAAAAAAATGTCATGAATAGCATAGCACCATATATTAATCCATGGTTAGCGACAGGAATTGCACCAAGAATTTTGACAGTAAAAACATTCAACGTAGCACTAAGTATAGGGCTAGGAATTGTGCCTAGAAAACATCCAAAATAGAGGCGGGTATAGATCCAGGTATAGCACCTGGAATAATGCTAGAAATTTCGAAAGAAACTGTGCTAGAAATTGCACTAGGTTTAGAGCTAGGAATTGTGTTCGGAAAACATCCGACATAACGTTAGATATATCAATGTCAATGTTAATTCTCATGATTCATGTGATAGTAATTTTGTAGCTTGATTATCATAGTGGCACCTAAATGATCATAATCATGGCACTTTTAATAATCCTAATGAGGGGTAAATTACCTTAATGTCACCTAAATTGTTCCAATGGAATTTGAGTGTCCCCAACAACATTTGATAGACCCTAATGGCATATGATTGGCACTAACAACATGACGATGATGCATTACGATAATTATGGTGAAGCATATGGATATGATTCGATAAGTATAAGACTATATCATCCATTCTTGTGAGGTAGTATGGCTCCTTGCTCATTATTATCGCAATTATATTGATGATGACTATGATTTTGACAATGATGTTGATCTATTGTATGATGACGATGACGATGTGGATGTGGATGTCAACGATGATTATGCATGTGGTATCACTTTTGGATCCTAATTGATTATAATGGCACCAAAACGTCTGTAACGACATCTAAACAACTCTATTATCATCAAAATGATTGTAACAACATATAATTGAGCTTAACAATTACATGACGTGAATCCTAATGTCGATTAGTGATTAAGAACACTAATGGCATATGCATGACCACAATGACAATGATGACGATGATTTTGTTGATGATGTACTTAATGCCGATGATGATGATGATAATTAGGATGATGATCAGTATTATGTTGATGTACCATATGGAATAATGATGATGATGATGACAACGTTGATGTCCACAATGATGATACATGCCATAATACTTTTGGATGCTGCAAAACTTGAGATATTGTAGTCAATAACAAGTAATATAGGTTGTGAGTTGTTGACCATAAAAACATTGTTAGCCATTGGGTTTTACATTAACTTATTTGGCCATTGGATTTAGTAGTTCCCCCACCCCCCCTACATGCCCCTTGTAGAAAGGTAGTACAATACCACCTATCATGGTGCTACCAAAATGTCACCCTACAAGGTTGTTTTGGACAACCCCCCCATCCATACCCTCATTTTTACCAAGAACATCCAAGGAACAAGAAGTGGATATCAATCTTAACACAAAATCTAACTTTCTTTGTATTCTTAAGGACATTTTGGTCTTTCTTTAAAATGGAATAAAGAAACAAGCATTTCAATAATTCCCATAGTGTTACTTTGAAGAAGTCGATCAAATTTTTTTACATCTTTGGCCTTATAAGCAAGCATCTCTCAAGGAAAAAAATAGTTAGTTGCTCAAGTTTTATGGCATTGGTGGATTTTTTGTTAAAGATTCAGAATAATTGGTTCAATTTTTGATGATTCTTTTGAGGATGTAAAATTTATATTAAATTTTAAAGTAGCTTCGTTGTTATGTGAAATTCCCTTGAATTGACATATTTGAGTATGATTTTTCATTTTACCTACTGCGTAGCCACGCGACGGATTTTGATAGACTTTATCAAATATCTTTACTGTGTGCTATAGCAAAGCTCAAGTCACTGGATGTTGGAGTGTCTTCAACTGTAGAGGAAACCCCAACATATCCACATTCCGAGGATAAAAATCCGTTGGTGAATTGCAAAACAGTATGCGGTCATCGAAAGGGCGATGGATATATTGGGACTCCCATCGATGTTTTCATTACAAGAAGTGTCAGAAGAAGCACGAGAATCAATACTAGGGTAAATCATGTACCATTTTCTCCAGGTATTAACCCTGAGAAAGAGTGTCCTTCAACTGCAGTAGTAAACTAAGGCGGTGATGGAACCATGGTAGATTAACCAAATTCTTCTATCAAGAAGAATAGAGGGGGAAGTTCAAGGAGAGGCATGGGAAAAGGTAATGGAAGCAACAGAGGTCAAGGAAAAATAAAGGGTAAGAATAATTTCCTGACACTTAGAGAGGAATATTATTATGATGTTTATGTATTTATTTTCCTTTAACCTCTTTTGAAACATACCTGGTCTACAAGGTTCTTCTCTCATAATCATAATTGAATTGGTTGTCAGTGTGGGATCCAAAGTTTTGGTTTTCTTTATTCATATTAAGAATAAATACACAAGGGAAATGGAGTGGGTTATAGAGAAAATGAATTCACATTAATATCCATATTCCAAATATGTTCAGAAATTTAATTGGGTGGATAAGCACATATGGATAAGAACAACATGGAAATAGTTGATATTTAAATTAAATTACCTATTTCATAGTCATCATCATCATCATCATCATAATCATCATCATCATTATCATCAATATCACCATCAACATCATCATTAGCATCATCACCATCATCATCCCATCATCGTCATCATCATCATCATCATCATCATCGCCATCATCATCATCATCATCATCATCATCATTAGCATCATCATCATCATCCTCGTCACCATCACCATCATCCTCATCGTCATCATCCTCATCCTCGTTTCCATCATCATCATCTTCATCGCCATCATCATCATCCTCATCCTCATCATACTCATCCTCATCATCACTGTTATTATCATCATCATAGTCATCGTTGTCATTATCGTCATCCTCATCCTCATCATCACTATCATCAATATCATCATCAACATCATCATTAGCATCATCGCCATCATCATCATCATCCTCATCGTCATCATCATCATCATCATCATCGACATCATCATTAACATCATCACCATCATCCTCGTCGCCATCATCCTCATCCTTGTCTCCGTCATCATCATCCTCATCCCCATCATCCTCATCCTCATCCTCATCCTCATCCTCATCATCACTGTCATCATCATCATCATAGTCATTGTCATCATCATTGTTATCATCATCATCATCATTATCATTAGTATCATCATCATTAGCATCATCGCCATCATCGTCCTCATCATCGTTGTCATCATCATCATCATCATCATCATCATCACCACCACCACCACCACCACCACCACCACCATCATCATCATCCTCATCGCCATCATCACCATCCTAATCATCAATGTTATTATCATCATCATAGTCATCATTGTCGTCATCATCATCATCATCATTGTCATCAATATAATCATCAACATCATCATAAGCATCATCATCATCATAATCCTCATCATTGTCATCATCGTCCTCATTGTCATCATCATCACCATCATCATTAGCATCATCATAATCATCATCATCATCATTATAATCATTGACATTATCATTGTCATGATCCTCATCCTCATTGTTGGGTGTTATATCAACTAGATTAATTCACCTAATATTTAATTATCAACCAGGGTTCGTAAGCTTAAAGTTGATACAAAATATATGCAAAGGTAAAAAGGCTCCTAGGGTGCGGTGGAGATATTTTAATAAAAAAAAGATCGAAAGATCAAAAACCGAGTCAAACTCCTAAAATTATCTAAATAATTAGACTGGACTAGAATATCAAATTCTAAACATCTACTGGAAAGAAAGACATAAGCAATAATACTTATAACTTCAGACATTAACTCATACATAAAAAGAATTATAACAACTAAATTGATAAATAACCAACTAACTACTCCTTAAGCTGAAGGCTGGGGTAAAAGACAACTTATCTTATAAAGAATAGAAAATTGAAAAACTAAGTAGAAAACTTAATAAAGATAATAAACAAAAGCAACTAGAAAACTTAATAAAGATATTTAAATTCTATTTTTCAATACACACATCAAAACAAGAATGATTCCTATAATTACAAATAACTTAACTTCCTCTTAAAAATAGTACATCTAACCCTAAACTCTAAATGCAAACAAAGATGACCATGACATAAAACAAGAGTAAAACAAAATCAGTATTTAATATTCAAGGAATAAAAACAACTTAATTCATATGTAAAAGAAAAATGATAAAACCTTAATCAATAACTTAAAACAACCAAACTTTAATTGAAATGCTTAAATAAAAATACCAACTACAAACATAATCCAAAGATTGACAAAACAAAACTAAAAACAATTTGAAAAATACATAAAAATAGTAAAAACAAAACCAAGGGTTAAATGACAGACTGAACAGTAGGTCTGTAAAGGGTGACTTAATGGGAGACTGGACAGACAGTTCGAATGGCGGTCCGTATAGTAAAAATGGTAAAAACTAACCTAAATAAACTAATTCTTCACCTGAAGTTATGCAGTTCTAAACCTAATGCATGGAATTAATAAACAAACCTATTTAATCAACAAATTCACTTCAAAACTAATTCTTAAACAAAAAGAAAACATTGCATTGTAAACAAACTAGCAAATTGGAAATTAACTTGAACAAAAGTGGAAATTACCTTAAACAAATTCATGACAAAAAAATAAATAAACAAAACTAAATTTAAATGAAAGCAAACTATTCTATATAAATAAATTAATAACATGAAATAAATAAACAAGACTGCATTGCAATTAAAACAAACTGTTCTATTTAAAGAAATTCATAGCTAACCAAAACTAAATTCAAATGGAAATAAACTACTCTACTTGTCTGAAACTAAAAACTAAAAGCAATAGTGGAATGAAATGACTAAAAAACAACTAATTAAGAACAAAATATTGAAAGCAAATGACTGAAAGTAAAGCTATGCGTGCATCTACTTATTTAATTCTTGAAATAAAACTAAACTAATGCAATACAGGAAATAAAATACTTGTTTAACTACTGAAAGAAAACTAAGTTAATGCAATACAGGAAATAAAATAGCATCTAATGAAAACAAACTGGAAATTAAACTAGATTAACTAAAACAGAAAAGAAATAACTGAATTAAAACTAAGCTAATGAACCTTTGGTTGGTGAGGGGCCCTCTCAACAATTAGGGGTGAAGTCTGCTAACTCCTACTCAAACGCAATATTCAACAGCAATGCATACAGCTCTTTATTCAATCTTCAGAAACAGAGTTATAGTGCTTATAAAAACTATGACTGACTCTGGCTAACTAACTTTCTCTTCATTCACAGACTAATATATATATTTTTACATAAGAGATGAGCAAGTCGACCCTAAAGGTCGACTACTCTCTAATTTTAGGCAATATTTAAAGCACATAATTGATTTGCAACCAATGCATGGTATGGCTCTTCATTCAGTGTGATCATGGCATAACATGATGATTCTTCTCCTTCTTTAGCATGGACAAGGTTCTACAGCGTGGCATGATGTTCTTCCTTCACATGGGAATATCCTCTTCATCATGGTGTGAATCCCTTCCTTGGCGTGGAAGATGGATTGGTGTTGAGCATGAGTTTGTATACAACAACAAGTTTCTGGAACGCAGGTCATTCTATCCCTTAAACGTGTGCATAACGAACAGCTAGGTGGCGATCCTTCCAGAGGATGAGTTAAATGCATCGATCCAACATAGAGATGGTTGGAATGATGGCGAGCTAAGGAGATTTACAAACTGTTTCATGTTTAAATGCTCAAAACCAACTATGGACAGCGCAGAGGCTGATAAGCGAGCTGAACGACGAGCTAAATAGAACACTCCACTATGAGCTGGATGTATAGTGTGTCAATCTAGGGCACACATGGAAATTGATCAGCGAATCTCGTGCGGTGGCTGGATGACAAGCTGAATGCCAAGCTCGATTGTGAGCTGGACATATGGTGCAAAAGGAAGGCTGAATATATTTTATTGTTAATTTTCCCAAACGAACTGTAAAATCTACAAACAAATATACATATCAGATAATACATTAAATATGATTTAAATAACATAGTTTTGAGTTAATAAAATCATAAAAAATGATATTAATAACCAAAGTGGAAATAACATCAAATTTCTTCTTACCTTGCGCCGAAATAACGATTTGTATGACATAAAACATACTAAGGGGAATAAAATATGTGTTTAAATATGTTATTTAATTGCCAAAAATGATAACAAAATGAGGCTCAACATTCCCCCAAACCAGAGAAATGCCAGGTCCCACTGAGCAAAAATAAAAATGATTAAGGAAGAAGGCAAAGTTGTGCTAGTAACTACCTTCTACTTAGCGAATGAAAGAAAGAATTTAAACTTTAAACTTATAAAGGAATATTTATTTTATGTCAAAATAGAAAAAAATGATGATGGGATAGTAGAAGATTTAGATTTCTTAGGAGACCATACTATTATAGAAAAATTCAAGATATGAATCTTTTAACAAGCATATGCATTTGATGAATAAATTTATAAAGTTTATAACAAGTTCAACCATGTCCAAAGTAAAACTTTGGACAACTTGAACATATATTGCAAATGCATAAATGACATTCAAGAAAAATAGTTTTCAGGGGTATTTACATAAAAAGAGGCTAATAGCCAAATGATGACAAAAGAAATTTTAAGATCAAAGCATCCATACAAAAATAAAACTATATTCAAGAACAAAAATTTGGTTGACAAATTTTAATCATCCATGCTATAATACCACAATATCTCATTCATACCCTTATCTGAACCATTAGTCGGATCCTTTGTAAAGTCTTCCATCAAATTTTTTCATATTTTTCTGTAAAAACATGCTTCATGTTATAACCTAAAAACACTTTAACATTTCTCAGAGATAAGCAATTTAGTCATGAAAAGATAAAAGCAGACAAATATTTTGTTCCAAATCTTCCTAATCCAATCCTAATCCTCCCCCAAACCAAGGATATGGCATGTCCTCATGCAAAGGAGAAGAATAGGTTATTTTAGATAAAGAAAAGTGCACGTATGATGTCATTATTTTATAAAGAAAATAAAAATTAACTAGTAAAGGAAAGTGATTCAGAGATGTATATTTATGAAAAATAACAGTGCATAGAAAGACCATAGAAAGAGAAAATAATATAATCGAAACAATGCCATAGGAAAATCTAGGCATCTATGCCTCATTGTAAAGATATATTGTCATCATCAAATACTCTAAGTTTACCCCGGAGTGTGTGAGAGATGTAACTATGGGTCCCATTTCTAGGATAATAACATCCTAGGTATTAATTGAATTATATGGCCAGGTCCAAGCCCAACTTATAGTGATTCTTAAGTGACAGTAAAGAGAATGGGCCTTAACATTTTATTTATAATAATTTTTTAATTTTTTTTGTATATGATAATTATTTTACGAATCATGTGTATAGTAGTGCACTAACCAAACCTCTTTACCCAATATTTCCCCATTTTTAGTAGGCCTGTTTAGTACCCTGGTGGGTTTATCTTGGTACCATGCAAATATAGTCCCACTGCCAGCAATCCTGTTCAGTACCCCGATGGGTTTACTTGCATTTATCGAGCTTGCTATTTTTAAATTTTTACTTAGCATTGACCCGCTGCCAACAGGCCTGTTCAATACCCCGACGGGTTTTCCTTGTATATAATGATATTAAATATATGGAAGCCAATTAGTACTAGAGCGTGCTAAGCCTTGCTAAAACAAATAATTCAATTTTATAGAAATAAACTTACAAATAGATTTTCATACCTGCTTTAATCATAAATCATGTCAAAAGATAATAACTTAAAGCTGTTCTTTAACCTTAAAATCCATCCTTTTTAGAAGAGATAAGTAATGTTCCCCACAAGTAAAAATTCCACCTACTCTCGAGCTATCACAAAGAGATATTTGAGAGACAAGTTTTGATAACAAGTACCGGATGAACTAGTAATCCATAGGCACAAGATGAATGATAATTGAAATAGGTCTTATCAAGCACTGTTCAAAATAATAAATCAAAAATATACATGTCTGAATCAAAATACCATAAACTATCTGAACCATAAAAGGAGCGGTTAAAAATGAGATGAAAGGAGTTATCTTTAATTGTCACTATAAACTACAAATTAAGAAAAGTTAAGATACCTTATGAGTGTAATTACCTTTTCCAGATAATACTTCATAAGTTTCTTATAGAGATAAAGTATCCATGATCAAACTGCAAAACCACTTATGAGATGATTCAATTTATTCATAAAAACATAGAAAGCAAAAGAGTCGCATATAATTTATTTTATCAGAAATGACTCTCTTTTATTCATAGAAGCAAAAACATATCTACATATATACAAGTGATCATAACCCAAAATAATTTCATGGATCAGGAGGAGGAGGAATAACTTCCTCTTCAATCAATTCCATTTCTCTTTGTTGTAGAACATTTTGTATGAAATCTTGTCTAGATGTTGATTGATGATAAAGCCTAAGTCTATGTCCATTCACTATAAAGGAAACTTCTGAGCCATCAATTGGTTTATTTTTTACTGATCCATTGTGAAAAGTTGTAACTACCTCATAAGGGCCCACCCAACAGGTAGTTAATTTTCCTTTAAAAATTTTAATCCGTGAATCGAATAGTAATGCCCAATCTCTAGTATTAAATTGCTTTTGATTGATAAATTTATCATGCCATTTCTTCCACTGACTCTATATTAGCATGGTTCTTTGGAGTGCATCCTATCTAAATTCATCTAATTCATTAATTTGTATGATTTGTTGTTTCTGCACTTCATCCAATCCATACCTAACTCTGCTACCATACGAAAGGTTTTAACTTGCAATTCAATAGGTAAAATGACTTGTTTTCCATATACTAACTCATAGGGGGTATGTCTGGTAGTATTTCTCCAGGTTATTCTATAGGCCCAAAAAGCCTCGGGAAGTCTATCTGCCCAATCCTTATGATGTAAGTGAATGGTCTTGGTTAAAATAGCTTCTAATACTTTATTGGTTGATTCTACCTGGACATTAGCTTGAGGATGGTAAGGTGAGGACTTACAATGCCGGATACCATACTTCGTAGTGAGATATTGCATTAATTTGGAAGTGAATTGGATACCTTGGTCTGTGACAATTTCTCTAGGTACACCAAACTGAGTAAATATTTCTTCATATATGAATTCTACTACAGATTTCTCTGTAGCCCTAAATAAATATTTAGCTTCTACCCATTTGGTAACATAATCTGTACAAACCAAGATATATTTATTTTTACGAGACATAGGAGAGATTGGTCCTACAAAATCAAGAGCCCATTTTTTGAAAGGATCAATCATGACCTGTGGCTGTAAAGGAATTTGGTCTGATGTTGTGGGTCTACCCATTCTTTGACAACTATCACATCCTTTGACATACTTCGCAGCATCCTTAAAAATGCTTGGCCAGTAATAACCAAAGTGCAGTACTTTGTATGTTCTCCGCTTATCCAAAAAGTGGCCTCCACATGGTCCATCATGGCATGCTCGGAGGATGTCTATCATTTCATCCTCTCGCACATATCTTCTAATAATAAGATCTGGGCTAGTGCAAAAGAGTTCATTATCAACCTAGTAATAGTTAGAACTTTTTACTATTATGCGACATTTCTCGTATGGAGCCAAATGGTGTGGTACTTTTCCAGTTGCTAGATAGTTTGCAATATCGGCAAAACAAGGGGTTTGAACAGACACAGTGAACATATGTTCATTAGGAAAAGTATCATCAATATTTTTAGTATCACTATCGTGTTGTATACGAGAAAGAAAATATGCTACTAAGTTTTCTTTACCAGGTCGATCAATGACGGTAATATTAAATTCTTGTAATAGAAGAAGCCACTGAGTAACTCTACCATTGGTGATTGGTTTATTCATTAAGAATCTAATGGCAGAGCGATTAGTGTGCAAAAAAAATTCATACCCATTAATATAATGATGAAATTTATTAATAGCATAAACAACTGCCAAAAATTATTTCTCAGTAATGGTATCGTTTAATTCGGCAGGAGAAAGATTTTTGCTGATGAAATAGATGGCATAAGGTGATTGTCCTTCTTTTTGGCCTAGGACTCCTCCTATGGCCATATTGGAAGCATCAACAGATATATGAAAGGGAAGGGTCCACTCATGGCCCCTAAGTATTGGTGCTACTGATATTTTAGCTTTTAAAATCTCAAAAGCATTTTGAAAAGATTTTGTCCATTGGAACTCTACATCTTTTATGAGCAATTTAAACATTGGTGCAGCTATATTTGTAAAGTTTTCAATAAAATGATGATAATAGCCTACATGACTGAAAAAGATTCTTACCTCCTTCTGGGTTTTTGGAGAGGGAAGGCCAACTATTACTTCAATCTTAGCAGGGTCTACCTTAATCCCTTGAGAAGAAATATGGTGTCCTAGAACTATACCTTTCGTCGGTAAAATTTTACACTTTTCATGACTAAGAGCCAAGTTTGTCTCTTGACATCAGATCAAAAGTTTCTAGAGGTTGCCAAGAGCTTCTTGAAAAGTATTGCCATAGGCTGTAAAATCATCCATGTAAACCTCAAAACAGTCATGTATAAGATCAGAAAAGATGCCTAAGACTGTGTGTTGAAAAGTAGCGGGTGCATTACATAAGCCAAATGGAAAAACTCAATAAGAAAATGCCCCCCAAGGACATGCAAAAGTGGTCTTATCCTGATCTTTAGGTGCTATTAGGATCTGATTGTATCCAGTATATCTGTCAAGAAAGGAAAAATATTGGTTACCTGACAAGGTATCTAATACTTGGTCAATAAAGGGCAAAGGAAAGTAGTCTTTAAGTAGTCATTTCCCTATAACTTTATTTGGAACTACTACTAGAGGAGACACCCATTTTCTATGAGAAATAGGATGGATGAAACCGGCGGTAAGGAGTTTTTGTAATTCTTCTTTTACTACCTCCTTCAAAGCAGGATTCATCCTCCTTTGAGGCTGTCTTACAGGTGGAATATTTGGATCCATATAAATGTGGTGAATACAAGTGTCAGGGCATATACCCTTCATATCGGTGTATTCCCATGCAAATGATCCAACTTGTTTTTTAAGAACCTTAAGTAGTTGAGCTTGTTGATCTTTACTTAATCCTACATTTATGTGCAGAAATTTTTGAGTGCCAACTTCATAAGGTATGGTGAAAGTTCTTGTATGCTCTTCGATGGTGAAGACACAAGGTGCTTATGTAAACATTGAGAGAGCCATAGTTTCTTGAAAATCGTCTCCAAATATTTGATCAAATTTAGCAAATGACTGAGGAAAATCTATACTAGTGGTGGAGGAAATAAATTGATTCAATAATCTCAGTAGTCTGCTCCTGCAATGCCTAGGAGAAATCAATAGGAAAGGAAAGGTCATAAAAATATTCATCCCCAAAGGAACAATTTAAACACCAGGAATTTTCAGTTATTGGTTGTGCCGGGGGATATAAAATAAGTCTTTGGGTAGACAACCTATTGGAAATGGTGATCTCCCCATCCCTACATCCTATAAAATCATTGGAAGTAGCTAACCATGGTATTCCCAAGATGATAGGATGTCCTTTAGAAGGATCCTTTGATTTTATGACCATGAAGTCAATGGGGTATTCCCATGAAGCTACTAATACAATAATGTTGTCCAGGACTCCACTAGGCTTTACTATAGTATGGTCTTCTAGTTCCAAGATAGAAGGGGTACGTCGAAGAAATTGTCCCAACTGTAAAAATTCTAAAATTGTGGTGGTCATCATATTGATGGTTGATCCTAAATCAATTAATTTGTTACCTATGGAGGTATTTTTTATGATTATAGTCACTACTGGGGCTCCTGAATTTGTATATTTTGCAATCTATGACTGATCTATGATATATTAAGACATCTCTCCTATGACATGAATTGTAAGGAGGTCTTTTTGTTTCTTCCTTGGGTGTTTAATGCATAAATCCTTTATCACCTTACTGTAAATTGGTATGTCTTTAATAGCTTGTAATAACAGAATTTCGATACAAATATGCTTTAATTCCTTCAAGATATCATACTCAAAGTGAACTACAAGTTTTTCTATTACTAGTCTTGCTGGAAATGGAGGAATTCTTTGTTCTTGAATAAGTTCTTGGGGAGGATGAGTAGGTAGTGGAACTTTTGAAATATCACATCCTCCAAAATGGCATCATTCACCGGTTCATTTGAATCTTCTTCTTCATCATTTTCCTCACGAATGATGACTGATGTTCTGGGTTTATCATTAACAACTCTTCCAGACCATAATTGAATCTCATGTATAGGTACAGTCGAAACAAGGTAGGATGGAAGATTTTGAAACCCAATATTTTTAAGAGCTTCAGTTGGTTTATTATTAGGGTTAGGTATCAGTTTTGCAGGTAATAATGTCATCCGCAGAGGATTTGTATTCTTGAAGTGATGAGGTTGTTGTGTAATGAGAGGAACTGGAGGTACAAATCCAAGAAAATGCTGCTGTAAATTTGATTGATGCTGAGGATAAGGATGACTAGGTGGATGCATAGATTGTGACTGAGGATATGGCTATCCTCTCCACCCTTGTGACCAATAGTGTTGTTGTGGAAATTGAGGAGGAGGATACTAGGGTGGCAAACTCTGCCAACAAGGATTGTTCCATTGTTGGGGTTGCTGGTATGGAGAGTAATAGGGTGGGGATTGTGGTGGAAAATTCTAGTATATTGGTTGATCTCTATATTGTGAAGGAGGCCTCCTAGTTGTTTCACCTACATCCCCACTCTTATAGATGGCTTGCAATCCAGGAAAGGATGGACATTTATCTATCAGATGTTCCTCTGTGCAGATGTGACATATAGAAATGTTGTTTAATGAACATTACCTTTGGGGATGTTTTGTTCTACACCTTGGATAGAAAATACTCATTGCCTTGCCTTTTCTTGGCTTGTAAATCATCTAATTGAGAACCCATGGCTCCTAATATGTCAGTATTAAAATTCTCCAATAGGTTACCTAATTCCATCCTTGTAACTCCTCTCGAACTAGGAACATTTCCTCTTATATTTCTGCTATAAGGCTCTCGAAATTTTTTCCCAACTTCCCCCCTACTTCTAGAATAATTTTTACACATCTCACCGATTTGTGCAAAAGTCTTATGAGAAATATCGCAAGCTTCCATGAGATTAAGACTCTTTAGCAAGTCTTTGGAGTTTCCTTTGAGAAAAAGTGTACGCACTGCATCTTCTTGAAGGTCATGATACTTTGATTTATGAAGGGTATAAATGAAACTTTCATGATAATCCTCTAGGATTTCGTCTTCAAGTTGTTGTATCTTGAATATATCATGTCAAGAGTCTTTAGGTTTGCAGTATCCTTGATACTTTCACAAGAATGAGGTTCTCATGTCATCCCCAGTCCTGATAGTGGATTCATCTAATCCCATGAACCATCACAACGTAGAATCTTTCAATGTAGCGGGAAAGAGTTTTAGCTTGTGAGCATCTTGTAGGTAATTATATCTCCTACGGAGAATATCAAAATCGAGCAAGAATGTGTCTGGGTCCTCATTACTTTTTCCATAAAAGGTATGTAAATAAGAAGGAGCGATGTTTTTCATATTTACATCCCATACAATATCTAGGATAGGAAACCCGAAGGTAGACTCAGTTTGATTTTCTCCTTCATTATTTCTAACTTCGTTACGATCTTCGTTCTCTCCTCGCCCCTCCATATAGGCTGGGTTTCTAATATAAATATAACTAAGAAGCTCCTTTCTAGGTGATAATGGAGTGTCCCAACGTTGTATTTCGGGAGAGATCTTCCTCTGGTCAACCGTTTTCTTATTGAACCCTAGAGGGAGATTAGGTTCTACCATGGATGTCTCAATTTGTGAGATAACTGTATCTATGGGGTTTCCAAAGAGGGATTTTACCTACTCAGGATCAACAAGGTCAACAAATTCCACACTTCCTACTAGTGAAAAGGTTGTATCCTTTGGTTTTTTGACTAGTGGATAACTAGAGGTTACTAATGGTTTATCCTTCTAAAATTTCTTCCAAAATGAGGTCCTTAGGACCTTCGGTCAAGGTTTCTTCTCCTTCTATCTTTCCCTTGGTAAGATCTCTTGCAAGAGTTTCTTTAGGTTTCCAAGCAGAATTACTCCCTTTAGATGTTTTTCAATACCGTTCTAGTGAGTTAGCAGTTGGGGTATTATGTCCCCTAGAAAAGTTAGTAGAAATGTAAATAGATTTTCCTACCTTAATAAATCTACCCTAAGGATCTCTAAGTATTTTCATGAAAAGAAAACTAAATTAAAGAAAACTTATGCTATACTATTGTTGCTGGATTTAGGGGTTCTTGTTATAACAGACGCACCGGTTATAAAAAATAAAAACAAGTATATGACAAATGTATAAAATAACACACTTACAAAAACAACAAAGGAACAACAAGGCTTTGGGGCACCCCACTATAGTGGATGCGTCTGGCTGTTACACAACGAAAATTCCATAGTGAAGTCATATTTGTGTCTTACTGTTATCCCCTCCCTCTTGTTGTGTAATATAAAATTAATCTATCTATCTATCTAAACTTCATAAAGGAACCCTATTTATTATACCTTATAAAACAACTCCCTGGCAACGATGCCAAAAATGTTGGGTGTTATATCGACTAGATTAATTCACCTAATATTTAATTATCAACCGGGGTTGGTAATCTTAGAGTTGATACAAAATATATGCAAAGGTAAAAAGGATCCTAGGGCGTTGTGGAGATATTTTAATAAACAAAAGATTGAAAGATCAAAAACCGAGTCAAACTCCTAAAATTATCTAAATAATTAGACTAGACTAGAATATCAAATTCTAAACATCTACTAGAAAGAAATACATAAGCAATAATACTTATAACTTTAGACACTAACTCATACATAAAGAGAATTATAACAACTAAATTGACAAATAACCAACTAACTACTCCTTAAGCTGAAGGATGGGGTAAAAGACAACTTATCTTATAAAGAATATAAAACTAAAAAAAGTAAGTAGAAAACTTAATAAAGTTAATAAACAGAAGCAACCAGAAAAATTAATAAATATATTTAAATTCTATTTTCCAATACACACATAAACACAAGAATGATTCCTATGATTACAAATAACTTAACTTCCTCTTAAAAAAAGTACATCTAACCCTAAACTCTAAATGCAAACGAAGATGACCATGACATAAAAGAACAGTAAAACAAAATCAGTATTTAATATTCAAGGAATAAAAATAACTTAATTCATATGTAAAAGAAAAATGATAAAACCTTAATCAATAACTTAAAACAACCAAACTTTAATTGAAATGCTTAAATAAAACTAGCAACTACAAACGTAATCCAAAGATTGACAAAACAAAACTAAAAACAATCTCAAAAATACATAAAAATAGTAAAAACAAAACCAAGGGTTAAATAAAATAGTAAAAACAAAACCAAGGGTTAAATGATAGACTTAACAGTAGGTCTGTAAAGGGTGACTGAATGGCAGACTGGACAGACAGTCTGAATAGCGGTCCATACAGTAAAAATGGTAAAAACTAACCTAAATGAATTAATTCTTGAGCTAAAGTTATGCAGTTATAAACCTAATGCATGGAATTAATAAACAAACCTATTTAATCAACAAATTAACTTCAAAAATAACTCTTAAACAAAAAGAAAACATTCCATTGTAAACTAACTAGCAAACTGGAAATTAACTTGAACAAAACTGGAAATTACCTTAACAAATTCATGACAGAAAAATAAATAAACACAACTGAATTTAAATGAAAGCAAACTATTCTATATAAATAAATTAATAACAAGAAATAAATAAGCATGACTGCATTGAAATTAAAAAAAACAATTCTATTTAAACAAATTCATAACTAACCAAAACTAAATTCAAATGGAAACAAACTACTCTACTTGTCTAAAACTAAAAACTAAAAGCAATACTGGAATGAAATGAATAAAAAACAACTAACTAAGAACAAAATAATGAAAGAAAATGACTGAAAGTAAAGCTATGCATGCATCTACTTATTTAATTATTGAAATAAAACTAAACTAATGCAATACAGGAAATAAAATAACATCTAATGAAAACAAACTAGAAATTAAACTAGATTAACTGAAACAGAAAAGAAAGAACTGAATTAAAACTGAGGTAATGAACCTCTGGTTGGTGATGGGCCCTCTCAACAATCAGGGGTGAAGTGTGCTAACTCCTACTCAAACAAATATTCAACAACAATGCATACAACTATTTATTCAACTTTTCTGAAACAGAATTACAGTGCTTATAAAAACTATGACTGACTCTGGCGAACTAACTTTCTCTTCATTCAGAGACTGATATATATAGTTCTACATAAGAGATAATAAAGTCAACCCTAAAGGTCGACTTCTCTCTAATTTTAGGAAATCTTTAAAGCACATAATTGATTTGCAACCAACGCATGGTATGGCTCTTCATTTAGTGTGATCGTGGCATAACGTGATGAGTCTACTCCTTCTTTAGTGTGGACAGGCTTCTACAGCATGGCGTGATGTTCTTCCTTCACGTGGGAAGATCCTCTTCATCGTGGGGTGAATCCCTTCCTTGGCATGGAGGATGGATTGGTGTTGAACGTGGTTTTGTACATAGCATCAAGTTTCTAGAATGTAGGTCATTTTATCCCTTAAAAGCATGGATAACGAGCAGCTAGGCGGAGATCCTTCCAGAGGATGAGTTAAATGCATCGGTCCAGCACATATATGGTTGGCGTGATGGTACGCTAAGGAGATTTACAAATTGTTTCATGTTTAAATGCTCAAAACCAACTATGGACAGCGCGCAGGCTAATAAGCGAGTTGAATGTCGAGCTAAACAGAACACTGCACTGTGAGCTGGATGTATAGTGCGTCAATCTAGGGCACACATGGCAATTGATCAGAAAATCTTGCGTAGTGGCTGGATGACGAGATGAACTCCAAGCTAGATCGTGAGCTGGACGTATGGTGCGAAAGGAAGGCTGAATACATTTTATTGTTAATTTTCCCAAACGAACTATAAAATCTACAAACAAATATACATATCAGATAATACATTAAATATGCTTTAAATAACATAGTTTTGAGTTAATAAAATCATAAAAAATGATATTAATAACCAAAGTGGAAATAAAATCAAATTTGTTCTTTCCTTGTGTCAAAATAACGATCTGTATGACATAAAATATACTAAGGGGAATAAAATATGTGTTTAAATATGTTATTTAATTGCCAAAAATGATAACAAAATGAGGCTCAACAATCATCATCATCACCATCATCATCATGTCCATCATCATCACCATCATCCTCATCATCATCATCATCCTCATTGTCATCCTCATTAACATCATCATCATCATCACATCACCACCACCACCACCACCATCATCATAATCAATATTATCATCGTCATCATCATCATCATCAACATCATCATCATCATCATCATCATCATCATCATCGACATCATCATCATCATCATCATCATCATTATTGACATGTGATCATCATCACCATCACCATCATCCTCAGCATCATCATCATCATCATCACCATCATCATCATCGTCGTCGTCATCATCGACATCATCGTCATCATTATCTTAATAAAAAAGCTAATTTTATTTGTACTATTAAGGACATTTTGGTCTTGGTTGAAAATGGAATGAAGCAACAAGCATTTCAATAATTCTCATAGTATTACTTTGGAGAAGTGAACCAATTTTTTTTTACATATTTGGCCGTATAAGTGGACATCTATCAAGGAAAAAAGTAGTTAGTTCCTCAAGTTTTATGGCATTGGTGGATTTTGCATTTTTCCTTAAAGATTCAGAATAATTGGTTCAATTTTCAGCGATTCTTTTGAGGTTTGTCAAATTTCTATTAAAGTTTAAAGCAGTTTCGTTTATTATGTGAAATGCCCTTGAATTGACATATTTGAGTATTATTTTGTATTATACCTACTGTGAAGCCAAGAAACAGACTTTGATAAACTTTATCGGATATATTTGTTGTGCGCTATGGAAAAGCTCAGGTCATGGGATGTAGGAGTGTCCTATGGCTAAAGTATTCCTTTGAAATAAAATGTCACAATTTCAATTACACCATTTACGCTACATGTTAACCTTTCCAAATTTGGTACATTGCATTACATGTGGCCCGACATTAACCTTTGAGAATGGAACATATCCTAAGAAGAAAATCATGGATGGTTCACATGGATTTTTTACACCTTTTTTTTTATCTTACGAGATATCGATACCCCAAAGAACTTCACATACTTTCTTTTAATTTGATGTAATTTAGATAACCTTTTATATCTTGGAAAAAGTGCCTATGTCTATTGTCAAATTTATGTTGTCCCATACCTTTATCTCAAGTAATCATGTTCATTGATCAACTAAGATACAAGAACATTATTTTGAAATATCTACTTCTCATACTAGTAAAGGGCATTATTTGGCTCTTCAAAATAAGGTTGGGTAGCATTTGTCTTAGCCTGCTTGTTGGGATTTCAGACAAGCCCACAAGTCCTTGAGGAAGCCCAAAGCCTCACTCGAAGCGACCAACTTTATGTTTAGTTAAAGTGAGCCAAAGTTTTGGTAAATTTTATCTAGGTGGGATATAATATGTTTAAATAACTAATTAGTTATATCGATATTCCCACTACTTATTTTAGGTGCCAAATCCTTCAAAGATATGAGATTTGAGATTGCTTGTTCATTGTCAAACCCAACTCAACTTATCCCTATTAAAACCAATCCCTTCAAACTCAAACATCTCCCAAGATTTAGCACCAATGATAATGAAGATTGATGACTTCAACTGGTTTGAAGGGATTTTTAGTCTACTAAGGTTGCACATACCAATAATATTAAGCCATAACAACTTCAATCTCTTTTTGTGCTATAAATGAGGATTTCATTTGCGTAAAAAATGTTCAAGGAAAATTTGCAACCCTGATAAAAATTTGTCCCTTAAGGTGATAGAAATATGATGCATATTATACCTTCCCACTATAACTGTCATGAGTTCTCTAACCTCAAGTAAGCTAAAAAGAAATGAAAAATGCACACCATACACAATTATTTTATTGTGGTGTTCAATGACCCATCAACCTTGAACTCTTTTAACAATCTACACATGATAGGTAATATTGTTTAAGACATACCTTACCAATTTCCTTGTTCAACAAGGTACTAAATTAATCCATAAACAACCCTTATAGTGACACTGGAGAAACTTAAAACACAAATTTAACAATACATCTTCTTATAGATTTTTAGTAGTTCATATAAATTCTAATTACAATAGTTGAATTGTTCTTCTTATATATTTTTAGTGGTTCATGTAAACACAAATTACCATAGTTGAATTGTTCTAACCCATCTAGATGCAAATTTGACATCATATAAATTATAACAATATTCATTAAATCAATACACACACATAAATTGTAATAAAACTTATCCTGCACAAAAGCTAAACATTTGAATTCATTACTAAAGAGAGATTTTCCTTTGGCCATAGCCATCAAATGTGGACACCACTATCATGTTGGTATATGTGGTGACAAGGGAGAAAATGATTCACTATATTTCTCTATACGATCACAAAAAATTCCTCAAAATGTTGCTACATGTCCAATATAGTAAGTTAACTTACAAGGAAAATGAAATAATCCCTCGCCATCAGCCATTTTTGGTGCAAATTTTATGAAGACCTAGTTACCAACACTCACCCAAGATTTTTACCAATCCTTCAGTACTAATCTCACTCTAGCTAGCCATTTTGGTGCAAATTTTAGGAAGACCTAGTTACCAACACTCACCCAATATTTTGATCAATCCTTCACTAATAATCTCACACTAGCTTGACCACTCCACTATCAATGTAACACAGGGAAATTAAGCTCTTCATGACCAGGCCACAACTTTGACGTGGGATCCCTTTGCTAACTATAATTTTGGCGAGGGCTCCAAGTTTTCAAAAAAATCCTCTACTTAAGAATTCATTCCTTACAAGTACAAATATAGCTCATTTTGTGTAAGGACCCAACTTCCCATACTCTAATGCTCCCATACAAGAAATTGATCTTGATTATAACTAGCATGAAGTTTATTATAACATTGTAGTATTTACAAATTCAAAAAATACCAACATAACTGATATTTGTAGTTTCAAACAAATTGTTGCAACATGGCACTCTTGTTAATTACTTATCCTGATTCATAAAGAACCTATGTGTTTAACTTGCCAATGGATGATCCCATTCAATATTCACTTGAATAGCTAGATGGTAAATCCAGTGATAATAGTGTACCTTTAGCCTCATCAAATAATAGTGTACATTTTCTCACAATCGTGATGTAATTGTTTGGAGAAAGTGCTATGTAGATTCGTCTTGTTATGTGAGTGTTATAGTCATAAATATTCATCACTAAACTTTCTTTATATTAAAAAATTAAAAACATCAATTTCACTAAATTCACAAAAATGTGTGCGCCAAATTTCTGCCATCTTCATTGAAAATTTTAAAACAAAAATGTGGGTGCCAAATTTCTGCCATATTCATTGAAAATTTTAAAACAAAAATGTGGCGGCAAATTTTTGCCCATCTTCATTGAAAATTTATGGATTAAGAAGCTCCGATTTTGCTTATTTTAGGGGATTTTATGGATTATTTAATCATATTTTGCTTATTTTCGATCCACTATATCTGAAACTCTAGATTCAGAGGAGTTAATGGAAAAAAGAGAAGGCACCACCACCCATGAGGAAAAAGAAAGAGCAGAAAGCAGGCCTATCAGAACTAGTACCTGGAGGTAGCGATTTTGGAATAGTAGACGAAAATGAAATTTGGGGATTCCAGCCCTCCTTTGAACTTCCTACAAGATTTTTTTGATGGTGTACCTCTTATATTGAAGCACCAGAGCCCTAGATCTGGCTGAACTCCATCAATATTATCACTATGGTTGTGGCAATAATCTGCGAGGCCTGCTTACATTTACATTCTATTGTACCTGTTCTCTGTTCTCTCGTTTTAATTTTTCAGTTAATTTATTTTTGTGTGAGAGGGGTGTTAAGATGGCTGGTAAAGGAAAAGGAGTAGCGATCATAATCGATCTGGGGACGACGTACTCGTGTGTGGGACTGTGGCAGAACGATAGGGTGGAAATCATTGCTAATGATCAGGGGATTCGAACCACTCCCTCCTATGTCGCTTTTACTGATACATAGCGTCTCATCGAAGATGCCGCCAAGAACCAGATCACAATGAACCCCATCAACACAGTTTTCGGTACTCAGTTTATTAATCTTTCTCACTTTCACTTTTGGGAGAGATTTTATTCCACTGCTTACTGCTTGTTGTTGTGTATATAATTTAGTCATATATTTATTTCCTCTTCCATTCTTGAATATGAAGTTTTTGAGGTGATTTAATGCAATGGACGATATGTTGTGCCTAGATTTTACATATGTAGGATGGGTTTGTTGTTAGATTGTGTACTTTGTGTAAAATTTGCATAATATTTTTGTTTTTCCTGTTATGTTTTAGCAGATGCAAAGCGGTTGATTGGTAAGAGGTTTTTTGATCCGTGCGTTGTGAGCGATGTGAAGTTATGGCCTTTCAAGGTCATTATAGGGGTTTGCGATAAACCCAGTATAACTGTAACATACATAGGGGAGGAGAAGCAGTTTGTAGCTGAAGAGATCTCTTCCATGGTTTTAACAAAGATGAAGGAGATCGCGAAATCTTATCTCGGGACAATGGTGAAGAATGCTTTGGTCACTGTTTCTGCATATTTCAATGATTCTCAAAGGCAAGAACCAAGGACGCAGGCCTCATTTTTGGGTTGAATGTTATGAGAATTATCAATGAGCCTACTGTTGTTGTCGTTTCCTATGGGCTAGACAAGAATGCTACCGTTGTCAGTGAGAAGAATTTTCTTACCTTTGAATTGGGTGGAGGTACTTTTGATGTCTCTCTGCTCACAATTGAAGAGGGTATTTTTGAGGTGAAGGCCACTACTGGTGATACACATTTGGGTGGTGAATATTTTTATAACAGATTCGTGAACCACTTTGTACAGGAATTTAAGAGAAAGCATAAGAACGACATCAGTGGTAATGCCATAGCTCTCAGGAGACTCGGAACCTCCTGTGAGAGAGCCAAGAGAACCCTTTTTATCAACTGCCCAGACCGCAATTGAGATTGATTCCCTCTATGAAGGTATGGAATTCTATACCACCATTACTAGGGCTAGATTTGAAGAGTTGATCATGGATTTTTTTAGGAAGTGCATGGAGCCTGTTGAGAAATGCCTACAGGGTGAAAAGATGGATAAATGCTCCATCCGTAATGTGGTCCTTGTTGGTGGGTCTACTAGGATCCCCAACGTTCATTCCTTGTTGCAGGACTTATTCAATGGCAAGGAACTTTGCAAGAGCATTAACCTCGATGAGGCTATTGCATACGGAGCTGCAGTGCAGGATGCTATTTTCAGTGGGGAGGGAAATGAAAAAGTGCAAGATATATTGTTTCTAGATGTTACTCCCCTCTTGCTAGGGCTTGAAACTGTAGGTGGGGTAATGACAATTCTCATCCCAAGGAATACTACCATCCCCTAAAACAAGGAGAATGTCTTTTCTACTTACTCAGACAAGCAGCCAGGTGTATTGATTCGAGTTTATGAGGGTAAGCGAACTTGAACCCTGGACAATAACTTGTTGGGAAAATTTGAAATTTCTAGTATACCCCCTACTCCTACAGGAGTTCCCCATATCACTGTGTGTTTTGATATTGATTCTAATGGTATTCTCAATGTCTCTGCTGAGGAAAAAACCATTATTTAGAAAATTAAAATCACCATTATGAGTGACAAGGGTAGATTGGGTAAGGAGGATATTGAGAATATGGTTCGTGATTCAAAGACATACAAGGCTGAAGATGAATATCACAAGAATAAGGTAGAGGCCATGAACTCATTGGAGAACTATGCCTACAACATACGGAACACCATTTGAGATGAGTAGATTGCAGCAAAGATGGATCCATCTCATAAGAAGAAGATTGACGATGGCCTTGAAGAGACTATACAGTGGCTAGATTCCAACCAGCTTGCACAGGATGATGAGTTTGATCACCAGATGAAGCAGCTAGAGGCCACTTGCAATCCTATCATTGCTAATATGTACCAAGGAGGTGCTGGTGCTGATATTCCTGGAGCTGCTGCCTCTCTTGATCACAGTCATGCTCATTCTGTTGGTGCAGGTACGGGTCCTAAAATTGAGGAAGTTCACTAAGGTATTGTTAACACTTCAATATGATCACTATGGTTGTGGAAATCATTTGTAAGGTACTTTATCCTTTCAGACAGTTTTGACATATGTTAATGTTTCCTTGTGCTACCATGGCCTACACATTTACAAGAAACAAAAAGAGCTGAAAAAACATTAGCTTCTGATTCAACCTGCCAGGTATTTTCTGATTTCTCTACATGGATTTTTGGCTAGTCTCACCAGTCCACGAATAAAAATTATACCATCTACAAAAAATATAACAGAGCAAGAAACCAAGTATCTTTTTTTTTCAGTATTGATGGAACTTAAACAATTTTATGAAGACTTGAGTAGCACCATCATGGTAGGAATAATTTGAAATCCAGTACAGATAAAATCTCATAGGTCAAAAACATAAATAAAAAACTGAAGCGTGAAGAATATGAACAACAAACAAATAATTAGAAGCAATGAGGTGGGGTTTCCATAATCTACCAGACAATGCAATGAACCTAAGACATCAAACGATGCAAATAGTGACAATTAATTAGATGAAAATGGCTCTCACTATCAATAATTTTAATGGAGCAACCCAATAAAAATTTGTAGGATTAAAGGGGTTTGTAAGAATTGCAATGTGAAAGTACAATATAAGTCCTTATAAAATTCCCCAGGGAAAATGTGGGCTAAAACTATTTTGCAAGAATCAAAATCCCATTTGGCCACAACTAGGTTCTAGTTCCTCTTATGCTTATGTTCTATGGAATTAGAACAAGTGAAAGCTAAGAAATAATAAATATTATATATGGATTCTGATTAAATTCCAGGTTCATCAGTAGTTAGTGGGATTTTGTGGATGTGTGCTTTTATTTTGGAAAGATGGTAAGTTGTTCTTTTGGCTCTATATCATTTATATTTACCTAAAATTAGGGAGAATTCAGAATCACACTTCTGAATCATTATCATAGAAATAGAATCACACTTCGATATCATCACAGAAATAGAATCACACTTATGACCCACAATAAAACCTACTACTTAGGATGTACTTTCCATCCAATTTTTTCATAAACCTTGTAACCCTACCAAGAAGGTATTAGGTACCTCCTACGAGACCACATAAGTGTCATCACAATCCCAATATGTCATCCATTCAAACTATAGCTCAAGTTAGATTAAACAATAGAAGCTTTGGTTGTTTTGCATTGTTTCTGTTTCCATTAAACAACTTAGAGTTTGCATAGGTTAGTTATAGTTACATTCTGAAATTTTCTTATTAAAGAGAAAAATAAAAAGGTAATTTGCATTGAGTGTAGGAACTATCATTGTGATCTAAGAGTATATTTCTTTCTTTTCCCATTAATTTTGAAATTCAAAGTTGTTTATTTCATCCTTTTAATTTAAGCAATTAGACACCACTTTATTTATTAACATTGCAAAGCATACCGTACCATATGTATGCCATAGTGGAAATCTATGCCAGATAGGACACTCAACCTATACTGGCAACAGGAAAGTATATATCCAACTTTATAACAGCTATATTAAACATATTTCACACACCAAAGTGCCTTCCATATTAGGCAATATTTACTAGTATCTACACTGGTAATAAGGGACCTTCAAAGGCATTGGGTCAACATTGCTAGGTGGTTTTTTCCGTTAGAAATCAATATGTTGTCACCACTCCCTAGTGACAAAAAGAGTAATCAAATGTTATTTACCAAAAGCACAGTACTTAAGCCTTAGTGAAGGGTTCACCAAATCCCTCTGCTACACCAGTCATATTTAGCAGTTAGAACTTCCATGTATGCCCCTGCTAGTAAGATTGTTGTGGATCCTCAACCTGTTAGCACAGTTCATAGGACTCTATTTGATGAAGGATTAATAATTGTTTTCTATAATATCTTTAGTTTTGAAATCTGCTTGAAATAGTGTTCAGGGTGTTCTTTGCCTTCATTTTAAGACTAAGGTATTGTTAACACTTCAATCTTATCATTATGGTTGTGGAAATCATATGTGAGGAAGTTTATCCTTTCAGAACGTTGTGACAGATGTTAATGTTTCCCTATGCTACCATGGCCTATGCATTTACAAGAAGCAAAACGTTTACAAGAAACAAAAAGAGATGACAAAACATTAGCTTCTGATTCAACCTGCCAAGTATTTTTTGGGTTCTCTTCATGGCTTTTTGGCTGGTCTCACCAGTCCATGGATAAAAATTATACAATGGACAAAAATGCTAATAGATTCAAGCAACCAAGTATCTTTGTTTTTCAGTATTGGT
This sequence comes from Pseudotsuga menziesii, assembly GCA_001517045.1. Classification (NCBI taxonomy): domain Eukaryota; kingdom Viridiplantae; phylum Streptophyta; class Pinopsida; order Pinales; family Pinaceae; genus Pseudotsuga; species Pseudotsuga menziesii. The sequence goes on along the minus strand of LPNX011037936.1, from coordinate 140,658 downwards.
GGAACTCAAACAATTTTATAAAGATCTGAGTAGCACCATCATGGCAGGAATAATTTGAAAGAAAGTACAGAGCAAATCTCATAGGGAAGAAACATAAATAAAAAACTAAAGTATGCAAAATAAAGACAATAAACAAATACTTAGAAGCAATCAGGGGGCAGTTCCATAATCTACCAGACAAGGCGATGAACCTAAGACATCAAACGATGCAAATAGTGACAATTAATTAGATGAATATGGCTCTCACTATCAATAAGTTTAATGGAGCAGCCCAAGAAAAATTTCTAGGATTGTTGGGGTTTGTAAGAAATGCAATGTGAAAGTACAGTATAAGTCCTTATACTTCCAGGGAAAATGTTGGATAACACTATTTTATGAGAATCAAAATCCCATTTGGACACAGCTAGGTTATAGTTCTTTTTTTGCTTATGTTCTGTGGAATTAGAACAAGTGAAAGCTAAGAAATAATAAATATTGTATATGGATCCTGATTAAATTCCAAGTTCATCAGTAGTAAGTGGGATTTTTTGCATCAGTGCTTTTCTTTTGGCAAGATGGTAAGTTGGTATTTTGTCTCTATATCATTTATCATTACCTGAAAGAAGGGAGAATTAAGAATCATAGTTCTGAGTCATCATCACATAAATAGAATCACACTTATGACCAAGAATAGAACCTGATACTTAGGCTGTACTTTTCATCCCATTTTTTCGTAAACCTTGTAACCCTACCAAGAAGGTATTAGGTACCTCCTACAAGACCACACAAGTGTCATCACAATCCCAATATGTCGTCCATTCAAACTATAACTCAAGTTAGATTAAACAATAGCATCTTTGTTTGTTTTGCATTGTTTCTGTTTCCATTAAACAACTTAGAGTTTGCATAGGTTAGTTATAGTTACAATCTAAAATTTTCTTGTTAAAGAGAAAAAGAAAAAGGTAATTTGCATTGAGTGTAGGAAATATCATTGTGATTTAAGAGTATATTTCTTTCTTTTCCCATTAATTTTGAAATTCAAAGTTGTCTATTTCATCCTTTTAATTTAAGCAATTAGAAGTCGCTTTATTTATTAACATTGCAAAGCATACAGTACCATATAAATGCCATAGTGGAACTCTATGCCATATAGGACACTCAACCTATACTGGTAACAGGAAATTATATATCCAACTTTATAATAGCTACATTAAACATAGTTCACACACCAAAGTGCCTTCCATATCAGGAAATATTTACTTAGTATCTGCATTGGTAATAAGGGACCTTCAAAGGCATTAGTTCAACATTGCGAGGTGTTTTTGTCCATTAGGCATCAATATGTTGTCACCACTCTTTAGTGAAAAAAGAGTAATCAAATCTTATTTACCAAAAGCACAATAATTAAGGCTTAGTGAAGGCTTCATCAAATCCCTCTGCTACACCAATCATCTTTAGTAGTTAGGACTTCCATGTATTTCCTTGCTAGTAATATTTTTGTGGATCCTCAAACTGCTAGAACAGTTCATAGGAATCTATTTGATGAAGGATTAATAAATATTTTCTATAATATCTTTAGTTTTGAAATCTGCTTGAAATAGTGTTCAGGGTGTTCTTTGGCTTGATCTGGAGACTAAGGTATTGTTAACACTTCAATCTTATCACTATGGTTGTGGAAATTATCTGTGAGGTAGTTTATCCTTTCAGAAATTTGCGACATATGTTATTGTTTTTCCGTGCTACCATGGCCTGTGCATTTACAAGAAGCAAAAAGTTTACAAGAAAGAAAAAGACCTGACAAAACATTAGCTTATGATTCAACCTGCTAGGTATTTTCTGGGTTCTCTACATGGCTTTTTGGCTGGTCTCACCAGTCCATGGATAAAAATTATACAATGGAAAAAAAATATAATAGACTCAAACAACCACGTATCTTTGTGTTTTCAGTATTTATGGAACTCAAACAATTTTATGAAGATATGGGTTGCACCATCATGGCAAGAATAATTTGAAAGCCATTACAGAGAAAATCTCGCGCAGAAACATAAATAAAAAGCTGAAGTATGCAGAATAAAGACAATAAACAAATAGTTAGAAGAAATCAGGTGGCGTTTCCATAATCTACCAGACAAGGTGATGAACCTAAGACATCGAACGATGAAATAGTGACAAATAATTAGATGAATATGGCTCTCACTATCAATAAGTTTAATGGAGCATCCCAAGAAAAATTTGTAGGATTAAAGGGGTTTGTAAGAAATGCAATGTGAAAGTCTAGTATAAGTCCTTATAAAATTCTCCAGGGAAAATGTTGGATAAAACTATTTTACAAGAATCAAAATCCCATTTGGCCACAGCTAGGTTATAGTTCCTTTGTTGTTTATGTTCTGTGGAATTAGAACAAGTGAAAGCTAAGAAATAATGAATATTGTATATGGGTTCTGATTAAATTCTAGGTTCATTAATAGTTAGTGGGATTTTGTGCATGTGTGCTTTTCTTTTGGCAAGATGGTAAGCTATTCTTTTGGCTCTATAATTTATCATTGCCTGAAATAAGGGAGAATTAAGAATCACAGTTCTGAATCATCATCATAGAAATAGAATCACACTTATCATTATGCTTTCTATATGGTTCTTGTATAGTTCATCATCATCACAGAAATAGAATCACACTTTTGATTCTATTTATCATTGCCTAAAATCTAGTTCTATAAGGTTTGAGATATTGTGCGTTCCCACAAAAAATGCTTGATTGTTTTTTCCTATTAGGTCATGCAACATCCATCCAAATGTCTGTTGATTTTTTGGTAAGTCGGTGACTTTCACTATGGGGAGTCAGTGAATAATGGGTCTTGAGGTAGTAATGCCACAATAATTAAGGTCAGTGCACTCAAGAATGTGGTCAAGCCCAGGCTGGAGAATGCTATTATATTTATCAAGTGGGAGCTTCATGAGTTGGAGAGGGAGGATTTCCTCAAGCTCAAAAATAGTTAGAGTTACAAAGAGCGGGAGCTCGAGATGCAAATGAAGAGTGCCGAGAATTTTGTTGACAAGTAGGATCTTGAGAGTTTTTCACTTCAGAAGGGGATTTCAATGGGGAATGTAGGCAATTTGTTTTCCACGGAGACTAAAAATAGTGAGGATATTATTTTCTAGACAGGTAATAGAAAGTAAAACCCACAAACCTTATTATGGGTTGACTAGTCAGAACAATCGATTTCATTGGAGAGTTTTGTCAAACCTGTGGGTCACGGGCTTAATCTGTGAGTCATGTTGCTATGATTCATACCAATAGATGATTTTATCAATGCTTTTAATCATTTTATACAAATGAATTAGAGATTTCAGTTAGGTAGTTGTTTAGGCCTTAGCTATGGAAAATGCTATCCTTTTGTTTCCCTGGAATAATTTTTAATGTATGAGAAGGAATTAAATGCTATGGAAAGTCTATACATTGTTAAGTGTACTCTGCTCACGAGATTTGCAATTTGTTTTCCAAGCCTTTATTCTTCAACCAGGATTTTCTATCATTTACTTACACTAGATAACTGGTTATATTGATTTTTCAATTCAAACACAGTCTGAGAGATTCATTGTTTTTTCTATGTGTGATACAATTCCTAAGGTTTTTTTTCTTCATATAATTTGTAGATGTGTTCTGAACATTTAAAGAAGTCTTCAAACAACATTTCAAACTGCAACATCAATATGTTGTGAAATTAGTTTTTACATCTTGTTGCAACTTTTCTATTTTGTTTGGAAATCTCAACATGATGTATGATTATATTTTGTATTGTAGATTATTTGGTTGATAGTTCTAGTGCAAATCTGTTGCTAAAGTTAATGATTATGAAGAAAAAATTCTTTTGATATTAAGTTGGTCTATTTGAAAACTGAGCTGGGTGTTTATTGCTATAATGTGCAGAGCCATGAAGGGGAGGGCAGTTCCCTTTTGTTGGCATGGATATCAAGGGAACTGAAGAAGTTGTTTCCCCTTAACCCAAGTGTGAGGAATCAGAATACCTAATCTCAGTTCCAAACCATTTTTCAGCATCAACATCAGCAAATTCAAATGTAGTAGCATAAATTTGTTTTCCATTGCAATATAAGTCATTTATCCAGGACACTTCTGTGGCACAACAAATTGGATACACAACTGAAAAATCACGTGCACAGTTAAAGGATTCTATAGGACTGAGAGAAGAAGAGTTATATGTTTATAGGTCAATTCCTCTGGGCCAAGACCGCAGACATAATCGCTATTAGAAATTTGTAACATGTTCTTCAGGGAATGATCCTGGATCTGGTAGAATATTTTTCGAGTCTCGTGAGGATGGCCACTAGAAGGTCATTGATATTGCTGAGGTACTTTTCTTAGTTTGTATTTTTTGTGAAGGAAACACTATTTTGTGCATCATGTTGTAGGTAATGTGTAAACATCCTTCATTTCTTTACTTTATTATCCCAATAGGCTTTTTTCAATAGAATCATATTTTTAGTGATGTGAAATTTTATTGCAGTGTTGTGCATTTCTTTCTTTGTTTCACAAGGATTCTTACACAAATGGGATTTAATATTGGAAGGTATATGAATGTAGATATAGTCAATATATATATGTTTAGTTTTCCATGCCTTCATATTGCGTAGATGTAGGAGACAAAGAGATAGTGAAGATGTAGAATCTATTCGAAGATGCTAAACACAACATATCCCAACTTTTATTATCCTGTTGATCACTCCACTATTTATTATTTGCACACAAACACACAAGTTGCATATAGAGAAAATTTATAGATTACTTAGATGATTTTTTATGAAAGGAGGAGAGCCATGTTTGATATGATTTATTTTCAAAGTTTTGAACATTCTTAGGGGTCATTTTCAGGAGATAGTTGAAATTTCAATTATGTCTGGAAACCCTTCTATATTTCTCTCAGCATCAGTTATGAGGATGACCTCACTAGAATTAAATGTGAACAAAAGTGTTCCCAAGCGATAGGTATCATTTCATAACATCTTCATAACTCAACAATAATAGATACCACTATACTAGTTGGCCTCTTATTATCCCATGACCTTACAATGATTCCTGCTATTAGGCCATGACGTTATAGTGATTCTAGTGACTCCTGTTATTCTGTCTGCTCAACTACTTGAATATTGAACCCTATGCTACTTTATTGTTGAAGTAATTACTAATTATTAATTAACCTTCTCATTAACTTGTATACAATTTGCAATTTTCATGAGTTTTATATGAAGGTCTGTGAATGAGAAATTTTTCATGATCTATTTACTATGTTTTTCCTTTAGATTCTGGTAGGTTTCTTCTATTGATATTTTCATAATTAATTAATGCATCTAGAAATTGGAATTCGGTGCCAACAGACTCAAGTTGAGATATCTATATGCTCGATAGAGGTATTTTTCTTGTTAGTTAGGTACTCAATTTTTTTTTTGAGAATGGTGTAATTGTCACATGCCACAACAATCACAAATTCTATCACTAATGCATTTTGGTAGTCATTAATTATGAATAATCCCATCATATATTTTAATACTAGGTTATGATTAATGCCAACCTAGTCAACTCTAATATGTAGGCTCAATAACCCTCTTGGGAAGTGCAGCCTACTTATGTAGGCCCATAACCCCTCTTGGGAGAAAACCCTAATTGATTTGTGTATAAACACACAACTAAACCTCATTTGTAATATCATCTTGTGTGATCATGTGATGTCATCAGCATAATTTAGACTACAAGCATATTTTTTGTATACAAGTGATTAAGCCTACAAGCACCATATATTTGGCATGCTTGTGTTCCAAGGGTGTGATTTTCTCTCTCAAACACATCTTTTGTATAGCTCTAGCACACTTGTTTAGTGTTGTTCTATCCTTAATTTTTTGCAAGTTTTTTGGTTGGTTGTTTGGTTCCATTCAATCCCCTTTTTCTCTTGTGATCTCAAGTTTCAACATGGTATCAGAGCAAGTTTGAACCTTTCTCTACCTATTTCAGTGCTGGTTAGTGTTTTCTTCTTTCCTATTCACATTGGTATACTTTGTGATCAGACCTTCGCTTATGGAAGAGTCTCTAAATCAAGGAGTTTGGGGGTTGTTTTCCATGGTGTTAATGTTGGATGGAAAAAGGTGTTTTGTTGAGGCTATTTCAGTTGTTTTGTACACATTTTCAAAGACCTTGTCCATAAATTCCAGCACCTAGCAATAGGGTTTCTTTGCTGATTTTTACTTCAAGAATTTTTGGCAACATATTCAAGTCTATTGGCTTATAACGTCACAGTTATTCATGACGGCGATTTCAAATCACCCTTTTGCTGATTTATTTCAAGATATTTTTCAGCCACAGTTATGGAAATTTAGGGCTACAAACTAGTGTTTCCATATCTCTTTCTCTACACAAGTGATCCAGAAATTATTTTCTAGTGGAATTGCCCTAAGGGATGTAGATTTAGAGTTTCTTGTTCATCTCTTAGGGTTTTCTTGGGCCATCCTTTTGCAGTGATACTTCTCTGAGGTTGTGTTTTTCTAAGGGTTGTGCTGCCCCAACAACAAAAACAATACATTGCAGATTTCTTGGAAGAGATGGTAAAATTTATTTTTTTGGTGTATATAGGGGATTCCTTGAGACTTTAAAGTTTATGGATCCTTCTTCATTGAACCTAATGACCTCAAAATGGCTCTTTTACCTATTCAACGAGGATACTTATATTTGGGAAGATCTGGCATAGAAGAACTATATATGCAATCATGAAGGTTATGTCTTCAGTTATTTCTCAACTTGTCTTCAAGGGTTTGAAGAGTTCGCAAGAGCAACAATTTGTTACAAGGATATTCCATATGATAGTGTTGACACAGTTTCCAATGCACATCTAACCATGAAATATGCATAAGGGTTTGATATATTATGCCAGACCCTTGATCAACATATGACTTCATCAGTTTCACATTTCATGTTTTTCAATCAAATACATGGACCCATATTCCAAGGTTTCTTGATCAATTCAGTTAATTCCAGACTTGAATGGTAAGCCCGCAAGATGTTCGCTGATGGGGTATGATGCATAGGAACCAAATGGTGCATGCCTGGTGGGGTATGGGTATGGGCAGTAAGCCCCCGTGCGGTTAGCCTAGCCTGATGGGTCATGGGGTATGGGTATGGGTGGTAAGCCCCTATGCAGGTAGCTTGGAAGGAGCCTTAAAGGATCATCTGCAAGCTAAATATTGCTCGCCATCAGAGACAATCTTGGTTCAAATACAACAACACCTTCGAACTTCTCATTTATGTAAAGCATAAAACATTAAATGAAAACATTCAATTCCTCAAAGAGAGTTTGGGACTCACAGGTTGATAATCATACATCATAATTTTTGTCTGAAAACATAGGGATGTGAAAAATATAAATCAGCCAATACTAACTGTTATTCATTAACTTGATTGGTCACTAACACTCATGATATATATTACACATTAATACATAATATATCTAAGGATCCTAATATATTATTGAGCGTCACTTATTCTAGCACCTTGTCTTAACACGAAATATAGTTTTTTTTTAACTCCCCTCAATATAAAATCCATAGAAACTTGCTCAATAACTAAGAATAATTACAAAAGTTGAAGGGCATTCTTGTTCAGTCTTCAATAATGCAACACTTATCTGGTTCTTAATATCTAAACACTAAATTGTGTTGTATGATGTAGGTTGTGTTGGTAAATAAATGTATGCAATGTCATATCAACCAAGTTTTGCATTGAAACATCAAAGGTAATTTTTTGATTTTATCAATCGTTTTTTCTTGTCTTTCTTTCATTATGAGATATGATTATTGAAACAAGTGTTTGAACATGACATTTTATGCTTTAAATATGACATTGTCTTCCAATTGATAATAATGGGATTCTAAAGATTATGGAGGTTTTCATGACAAGATCTTTTTGTAGTGACCAAAATGGAAACACGACCAATACAATAATCACATTGTGATATAGGTAAGTGAAATATGACCTATTTTATGATTACAATCGACTTTTTCTATATTATGAATTCTTTCTTGTTTACAATGCAAAATCTAGATGGAACTTCTTAAGGGTGTTGATTTTGCGTTCTAATGTTATGTGTATCCCCTTGGAGCTTCCATTTCTAGATTTTTTTTTTCTTTCAGTATTCCTCTGACATGGAAGGTTTTGCATTCATATTTAAATGAATGTAGTTCATATTCCTTAGGAAATTATACCCATTTCCAAGACCTGCACAATGACTATAGAGTAGAGTCCTATTCCCTGCCATGATTATAGTTTGCTAAGTATATCCGATTCTATTCCTTCTCCCAGTGTTTCAAATCATTCCTGGTTTTCCAAAGAAAAAGATAAAAAGACATCCTCATCCTATAATCTATCGCTCTATGAATATGCTTATATCCAATGTTGTTGGGGATCATGTAGATCTCCCAATGCAAGCACTACAACATCACCCTAGGAAGTGAATAAACATTATTAATTGGAATCAAAATATATCCTAACCATTTGTCATTGTGGATACTCATTAGCTAGATGGAAGAAGGAACTTTTCTCATCCCATGGTGGATAGGATCCATGTGAACTACCAACTATTGGGTTGATCATCCTCGTTTGATTGTCCTTATTCCTCCACTTATACATGGCTCTAGGATGATCATGCTTATCAACTATATCCTTGGCATACACACTAAGATAATTATTGTTGATAGGTCTCATATAGTGGTACACTTACCTTTTCTAGGGAATGGTGATTTTTGCAATCCCATTAAGCCAATTTATTGAGTTTTGTTCAAAATTCCTATAAAAGGTTTATGGATTTCATAACCTGCTTGATCATATATTGTGAACTTATACAATCTATCATCCTTTTCTGACCATTAGATACTCAAAGTTGTGATTGATCCTTTTTACCATTATAGAGGACTCTGTAAGTTAGGTTCTCAAATTCTTAAAGGCTGCTAGCTCAATGGAAGAGCACCTGCCTTACAAGCATGAGGTTGGTGGTTCAATTCCTCCATGCCCTAATGATATTATAATATCGATTAAAAACAACTAAATTGGTAACCAAAAAATAAGAGATAAGTGACCAAACAATGAGAGATAGGTGACCAAATAAAATGACCAAAATTCGTATATAAAATTACTAAAAACAACTAAATTAGTGACCAAAAAATGAGAGATACAAAACTAGGCATTAAAAAGGATGAAATAATTGGCACTTATGATGAAGCCAAACATGGCATTGATATGGTAGGAAAATAAGACATGAAACTAGTCATTAAAAAGGATGCAACACATGGTGCTAATGATGAAGCCAAACATGGTGTTGATATGGTAGCAAAATAAGACTTTACTTTGGATGCAAAACATGGCGCTGCATAGGAAGCAAAATATGGTGCAACAATAGAAGAAATATTTGGCATCATTTTGGTAGCAAAACACGATGCAAAAAAGGAAACAAAAATTGGTGCAAATTTGGAAGCGAAAATTGACACATATTTGGAAGTAAAACATGGTGCAAAATAGGATGCTAAAGTGGTAGCAAAAATGGATGCAATATTGGATGCTAATTTGGATGCTAACATGGTGCTATTAAAGATCCAAATATGGTGCTAACAGGGATGTCATTTAATAAGCAAAAGCAGGCACTCGTTAGGAAGCAAAATATGACATTAGCTAGGAAGCAAACCTCAACGTTGTTTAGGAAGCAAAGTTCAACTCTATTCTGGAAGCAAAAAAATAGACGCTATTTTGGACATTATAAAGGATGCTATCTAGGAAGCAAAAAGGGACATTTTTTGAGATGCTTTAAGTTTTTTCCATGACCCGTCCCATTTAGCGTCTAGTTTGAGCACTCAATGTAAAAAACAATTACACTAAAAAGGGATGCTAAATGGGATGCTAATTCCAGGATTTGTTGTAGTGTAACCCAATATTGCAAAAAACTCAGTGTGTTGGCAATGGTGTTGAAAGCATAACATTTTGAAAACCTTGTAGATCACTAATTGGAGACTTGTGAAGCAGTTGGGCATGTTGCATCTCCTTATGGATTTGAGTTAACGCCACGGGAGTGGATTGTTGAACCTTTGCAAACATGAACACAACAAAAAGATATGAAACATATGTTATTTCAAATAAATTACTTTCAAAACATGCAAAAAAGTCCACTGAAATGTACCTGGAATTGCAGGAAAGTTTGGATTCCCTTGCATTTCCCCATGGCATTGGATTGTTTCCAACTTTGTGGAGTGTTTCACCTCTACATATATAAATACATCACATGGTAAAGGTGGTGATACCTAAATATACTAATATAAACCCATTACTCTCGTCCATCTTTGAAACTAACTTGGGACCATAGATAGTGCTTTCTTTGCTAGAGGACGTCCTCGTTTATTGAGGTAGTGAAACTGAAATGGTTATTCTTCCAATGCAGGGACATTCAAATAAATTTCCATTCCACTATGATTTTTGTTTCTTATTTTTTTATTTTTAGGGCTTAGGAAACTCTTCTTCCTCTTCAAAGACATATCAAGATCCTCCACCCCAACTATGAAATCAAAATCCATAAGGTGTTGCTTGTTGGCCTCTTCCAACATTTTTTTCACCATATCAGTCAACTGTTTTGTCTTGGTCAATGTGGTAGGGGGGCTATTTTGAATCAACTTCAAGTATCTAAACAAATCCTCTCTAGCGAAATGAAGTTCCTGCGCATCTACATCAACACTATTGGTGGCCACAAGATCAGTGTTGACATCTACACTATGGTTGTGGGGCTCTATACTTATGTCGGGAAGCTCATTAAATGTGTTATCCATTGCATCTTGATGACATAATGATTCTGAATTGCTTGAGTTGAAATATAACCAATTGACCTTTATGGCATGCTTACAAATATTCCCACGAATAGACCATGGGCATTCGCACACTATAAAATATGCACTATACCAATTAACGAGGTATTTCTTATTGGGAATACTTTGACTCCTCACCCAATAAGCTTTAGGTGTGCTCTCATGAGGGAAACAATCATCATCTGGTATTCTTCTAGCCTTTTCCAAAGATGATTCAAATCACTTCTCTTTCTTATAATTCTTCAAGTATCCTTCCTTTTTCAAAATTTCCGTGAACCGATAACAAGGTTCAACACTTGTTAAGAGCATGTACAACAACCAGTCCATCCTAGGAGCACACTTCTTCCTTTGATCACATAGAAATTTGGTATTCAGGTAACAATGATATGACTCAACAACATTGTTAGTCTATTGATCGGCATTAGGAAAATATCAAAATCCTTTCACCCACATCCCTAGATGTAAAGAACCAAGTTAGTGTAGGTAAATCATCTTTATGAAAGACAAAAAAAACAAGAAGAGTTTGTGCACTTACGAAACTTGTCCCCGACAAACCAATTCTTGTGGAAGTATTCTAAGAACTTCTTTTCATCTACAAATTTGATAAAAAAATCCATGGATTGCATCATCCACATCATCATTGGAACTATGTTTCATGATGAATCCTAAACCATTGAACATATCATTTTATTCTTCTTTATTGCAGACCAAATTGTTCACATTTTTTTTCCACACCCTCCATACATGCCAACCACACAAGATGAATTCATACCCTGTGATCCTCCTGCCATATTAAATGCATTTAAATGTGATATTCTTAGAATAAATGCAAGATATATTGCAACATAAGAATATTAAAGTTACCTCAAGAAGAAATTTCAGCCAATGCATCATCGACCATGAAAGCACTGAATTTCCAATCAGGAGGGATTCGGTAGCATGACTGCATGAGCTGCTCCAACCATAATGCAATATCAGCTGATGTATTTCATTCTGCCACAACCCATGCTACAGGAACTCCACTTTTTTGTTCATCATATGCCACGAGTGTGTAAAGATGATACTGCCATATTTAAAGAACATGTAATGTCAAATTCAAGTCATCGATCATATTGAATGGCTACAATTCAAATATGCATATTAAATCATTGACATTCAACTTACTCCATATTTATTTTTACTAAACATTGAATCCATGGGTATTATGCTATTGTGGGATAGCTTGACCATGGTATCCAACATCCATTTTGTTTGAATTCCCATTATGAAAGGGACACTTGGACCATTGGGTTTTTGGTAAACAAAGAAATCTTTTGATCGCTTTTGATACCATAAGTTGATGATCATTTCATCCTTTTGGTGGAGTTGGTATTTACCCTTCATCAACCGACTATATATGTTGACAATATATTTCCTAGATAGGAAGAAACTTTCTATATCGAATTGTTGGATCCATGTCAACATGTCTGTCGATGTACATTTTATTTGTTGAATCAATGGACACTCCCAAAAGGTAACAACTCTCCACATAGGAAATGATGTCCTTCGTTGGCTTTGCCTTATGCAATGTCCTTGCCTCACTTGAATTGTCATGTTTTCCAAGACATGGCCATCCTTGTTCATCTTCATGCTCATACATATTGTAAGTCAATATTGCTATATTAGGACTTTGAACCATAACATTTACAATGAAGTGGCATTAGCAACCCTCTACTGTGAATTCTTTCACTTATGGGTGAATCTGCGGACCTGGGTAACACTTTTTGGCAAGCGCATTTTGGCAAAAACAAAAAAACGCACCTCGGTCGAGGGCTTGTTAAACCCTCGACCGAGGTATTAATATCTCGACTGAGGTTTTATCAAGCCCTCAACCGAGGTATTAATATCTCGACTGAGGTTTTATCAAGCCCTCGACCGAGGTTTTGTTCAGCCCTCAGTCGAGGTATTTATTAACCCTCGGTCGAGGTATTAAAAAATCGATCGAGGGTTAATAAATACCTCGACCGAGGTATTAACTTGGTCGAGTTATGGACCTTGGTTGAGGTACATACCTCGACCGAGGTGCCTCTGTCAAAAAATTTATAAAAAGAGGCCGTGGGGGAATCACTAAATTACCAAATACTGCAAAATATATTCATTATAATTGAGCTTTATGTAACTCCAGTCTCCAGTGAATTCAAACATTAATGACACTCCCCGAAGTCCCTGGTACAAAATGAAATGGAGCCATTTATTGAGTAGTGGGATGCAACTGCAAGTAGTGAAAGCTTTTCACATATGTGAAAAGCTTTCACTGGTTGCAGTTGCATCCCACTACTCAATAAATGGCTCTGTTTCATTTTGTACCAGGGACTTCGGGGAGTGTCATTAATGTTTGAATTCACTCCAGGGATTTTGCTCCAAAAGAGTTTACATGACCTCGACCGAGCTCCAAAGGAGTTTTCATACCAAGCTCGAGGTGCTTGCTTTAAACCATATAAAGATTTGACTAATTTGCATACCTTCTGTTCTTGACCTTTGATAGCAAAGCCTTTAGGCTGATCCATGTACACATATTATTTTAAGTCTCCATTCAAAAATGCGGTTTTAACATCCATGTGATGTATCTTCCATCCTTTTTGTGCTGCTAATGAAAATAAAGTTCGAATGGTGCCCCATTTAGCTATAGGAGCAAATGTTTCTGTGTAATCAACGCCTTCTTTCTGTGCATATCCTTTTGCTACAAGTCTCACTTTGTGTTTCTCAAGTGACCTGTCTACTTTGTATTCATTATTATATATCCACTTGCATCCAATTAGTTTGGTTCCAATTGGAGGAGTCACCAACCTCCAGGTTCCATTTTTTATGAGAGCATCATACTCTCTTTGCATTGCACTTTTCCATGTATACTCTCTACCTCAGGACTATTGGGATGCAAAAAATTTGAGTGGCATTGACAACTCCCTGGGAAATTTTATCAAAATATCTCATCAAACGTTGATGAGAAAATACACCTCATATGCAAGAATATGTGTCTACATGCACATAGAAAAACCCTACCATTTTCAATATGCCTGGTGCATGAGGATGTGGAATGCATACAACAATTATACTACGAACATGTACCCTTTAGATGTAGGAAATGTCATGAGAATGGGAACCTATACAGAGCTTGTCCTCTCAATGGACCACTAGCAATAGTTCTGAAAGAGGAGACTGATAAGGATGGATTCAAAAAATCCCCAACAAGGCAATGCTAGAGCCAGAAAACCCCAATGATCAACAAAACGATGAATATCCAAACTAGCAACAAATTTGAAGACTTAAGCTCATAGCAAGACCAAGAGATGGAACTCCCTGAGGAGGAGAAACCCTCCTAAAAAAAGAAGCACGATGAGGCTCCTGTTGAGTTGCATGCACCATTAGACTCACCCATACAATTCCTCTCAAGGGAAAAAGCCAAAGGGAAGCATGAATCCAACCATCCCATCAATGCTTCAATGAAGGATGTCACACCTATCCTTGGGGATAGAAATGCAAATGGATGATGATATGAGTGACGTAGAAATTGGGGAATTGGATCTACAAGCTCTTAAGGAAGCATGCAAAAAGAAGGCTTTCAACTCAATACTACCCAAGAAAAATCAACTTCTAACAGATTCCCATCTTAAATCCAATGCAAAATGTGATCTTGGTATCCAAAATGTACATCCAAAGGAATTAAGGAAAGGCATGAAGGATATCAAGAAGCGAGGAAGAAAATAAAATATACAGAGGCTCAAAACCTTAGGTACCAAGCTGGTAGAGTCAAGGAAATATGCCCAACTAGCACAAAGTCTTTCAACCCAATCTATAGTTTCCTCATGAAAATGATCTCCTAGAATATCAGGAGCATAAATGGGCCCTCCAAACACATAATGTTGTGAAAGATAATTCTTCAATACAAACCAGTTGTTCTCTTTGTACATGAAACTAAATGCACTAGAACTCTTCTGGAAACTCTCCTAAAAATGATGTGGAAAGGAAGTCAAGTTATTGCCGTAGAAATTGTCAGGGCTTTAGGAGGACTGGTGATTTCCTTGAACCCCTTGGAAATCACACTTTCTAGCCAGATAAAAGAGTCTTCTAAATTCTGTCCTTTTCTCTTGTTTGGGCCATATGAACATTGATAACTACACAGGGGTTTTTGAAACATTAGTAAAAACTATGAATGATAAATGCAATATGAATACTATTATGTAGAGAATGCACTGTCAAAATACTTACAATTCATACAGTAAGGTGACACTATTCCTTTCTTGAGGTTGTTTGTTTTTGCGGTGTAGGAAAGTACATGGAGCATCAGGGTTTGCTCACTCCCCTTTAATAAAATCAACAACCCTACATGAAGGGACTAAATAAACACAATCAATACTTTGGTGTTCTCGATATATTTCAGTTCAAACTAAGTCTTTACTAAAAAACGTGACCTTTTCTTTGAGGTCTTGTACCTCAAGATCCATGATGGCCTTTCATTTGCCTCGATTTCCCATTTTGTGCTAATTCCTACATACAATATCCAAACACATGAAAAATCTAGATTATGCAGAAACATGATTGCAGTATAGATCTCTATTGAAAAAAGAAAATTCCAAGACTACAGTTTGCAGGTTAACTTTTCTCAACTCCAAGAAGATACACTGCTAAGAAGATATAATACATTAAATGACATATGCATGAATAATCAATCTAAAAATAATTATGCAGACTTCAATGCCAAAATCAATTATGCAGAATTCTTGCTTTGATGGCCTTGATCAATCTTCTATTTGGTTTCATGTGTTTGCTTGCTGGATCCATATATTTGTCTTAAAAAAAAATTCACTAATGATCATGAGTTCTTAAATATTTATTGTTGACCACTTGAACGATGGGAGGAAGCTTTAAATGATTATGAAGCTTTGAGGAGAGAAATACCAGGGGATGTCAAAGTAAATCGAGCTCTTTTTTATGTGCAAGTAGCAACGAAGAGGTCTCGTGGAGAAAAAATTAATAACATGATGTTTGAAGGGGAAGTTGAGGTGGTTTCTAGCAATGATCAATTTAGAAAAGCAATTACTGCACCTTGTAATAGTTCATTGCATTCTTTCTTTTATTAGTCCTACTTTGATCATGACAATGTACTAGAGCATAGAAGATACATCGTTTAATTAATTTACAAGATTGCTGGGTCCATTAATCAGGTCTTGTAGTAGTCCACTTCAGCACAAATACAAATACTTTATATATAATAAATTTATATTTACTCTCTTAATTATTGAAATTAATGGAATAGGCATCTGTGTGGATAACCATAAGAGTTCCTAAGATACAAAGAACATGTTTCTACATAAATCTGGGATATCATTAAATAGTCCTCCAGACTCCAAGCTATATTAATATGCAATGGATGAGATGAAAACATTGGATTGCTTTCTAGCTTCACTTAGTCCTAGGAAAAGTGTTGTTGACAAAGCTTATTACTGTGGTGAGATAAACACTATTGTATGCAAAGACAGAACCTTTAGGTTATAAGTGTTATGTATAGTGCATCAAACGCTCATTTCATTAGACATTCTATTCAAGTGAAAAATTTAAACTATCCAAAACACTAAAGCACATAGGGTAATTAAGGACTGCCAAAAGTATAAAAGAATTTGAGTATGCTGGACCTGAACCATTTAATGCATCATAGATCCTTAAGGCGTGAAAGCATATATTTCCTCATTATTTGTTAAAAAAATTAAATTTATTGGAGTGTATATTTACACATATAATCATATTGTAAAAAATTCCGAATAAAATAGTATTCGGTTTTTAAATTTTAAAATCCAAACAAGTTCTATAAATATGTTTTTAACAATTTTATATTTAGGAAAAAGGTTATGTGCCTTCATGGACCCCCTTAAGCGTATAGATCCTGTTTGAGGTTTTCCACATTTCATTATGGAAGACTACAAACATTAATTTTCTTGGTAAAGCATTTTGGATGATTAATGTAAAAATTTAGCTTTACAGCAGTACTAAATCAACCATGTTGAGGTAAGACCTCAGGTAAACTTGTGTGAATATGTATATAGTGTGACATACAAACAAGGTTATGAAACCACACATCTAAATGTATATAGATACATATCATAATATGATCTCTTATTTTTTCAGTTCTTATTTTGTATTTTCAACGTTGGTGAGTCTAGACCATTATTGGAAGGGAACCAGAGAAAACAACAGTTTGGATAGGTTTGAATTTTGAAACAGTCAGTGGAATAGATACCTCATTGGAATGCTCTTATCTGGAATATTTTGGTACAAGTTAAGTTGGTTATAATTATTAGAATACTTCTAAATTGGAGATGTCTAGTTAGTGAAATCTAATGGTTTCATTACGGTTGAGGTCGTCACCAAGGGCACATATATCTATTAGAATATCTCCATGTAATCATGAGGTGATAGTTTCCATGTGAAAGATGTTGAACCGACCTGAACAATGTGTAGATATTAAATGACATCCAACATGCTTAAAGGAGGTGTTAGTTTTTATTTGCAAGAATGTAGCAATGACTTGAAATAATGTAATCATTAAATGATATCCTGCATGTTGAAGTAAACAAAACAAAAGTTAAAAATGTATGTTGATCATTTTGATATCAATTTCAATGAGTCTATATTCATAGAAAATATTTCTCCAATTATACCACTCAAAGGAAACTTATCTCTTGGTTTGTTTCAGTGCGGGACATAGTTGGTGGGAACTTTATGGTTGAGGGAAATTTCAAGCCCTTTTCTGCATATAAGGGAGATGCTAAAGGAGCTAGGTTAACAAGGACACCAATTTGAATCTCATAAATGATGTGATTCCCAGTTAGGTAGATGATTAATCTATTGCCATGTTTTG
This sequence comes from Pseudotsuga menziesii, assembly GCA_001517045.1. Lineage (NCBI taxonomy): Eukaryota > Viridiplantae > Streptophyta > Pinopsida > Pinales > Pinaceae > Pseudotsuga > Pseudotsuga menziesii. The sequence goes on along the minus strand of LPNX011037936.1, from coordinate 122,891 downwards.
TGCAACATAATTTAATAATTTCTATCAATCTAATTGGAATATGTTATAAATTGCAGATTTTCTTTGTGTTTATCTTTACATTTGCTAGATTGATCATTGGACCTTGTATGAGATTTGTCACATTGAAAGAAAACAATCCTTTCGTTATCAAGGCAAGTAACTTGTCTTTCTTTCCATTTTAATTTTCAAATAAGGTTGCTGCTCACAAGCCATGAACTCCACCAATTGAACATGATTAAGTCTTTTTTTTTACATTGAGCTTGCCAATATCAGACCTTAAATGTGGCTCCTTGATTCACCTACTTTCTCACTAGTGGTTTGGGAGGTTCACAGTGGCTTCTTGCGAACCTTTGATCATCCAATTTAGGAACCATCCCTATTTATATAGCATTTCCAACTAGCAAAAAGAGTTCAAATAAAACTAAATAAAAGCCTACATATTAAATGTAAAGTACAGTCTAGACCCAGCCAGAAAGATTATTGAGAATCAAGAAATTGTGGATTATAGTACTCAGACACCATGCCATTTCTTTCCTCTTGAATGTGTCACTGCACATGAGATATCTACATTTCTTTCTTCGTTTCTTGAATAGATTTTTGTTCTAGAAATAAGTGCAGAGTATGTATAATCAATCTTGTGTTCACTTGTTAATTACATGCTCTTAGCTAGGATAATTACATCCGACATGTAGATTAATAGCATTTTCTTCAATTTTATTAAAAACAGTAACTAATCCTGGGCCAAAATTCTAATAAGTTCCTTGCTCTAAATAGTGTAAACTCTAATTGGGTTCCCTGCTCTAAATGGTGTAGACTCTAATTGAGACTTCACATTGAGGGTGAACCACTACTGTTGATCTCCGCAATTTGGGGATGTCAATGCGACCTTAAACCCTCTAATTAACCCCTCAAATTTGTGAAAAAGAGTGGAACACAAAATCATGACTTTTGGATTTTCAGTTAGTTTGCCTTGGTGCACTTAAAGCATTGGTGCACTACAAGCATTAGATTCAATTAAATTTTGTGAAGGATTTTCATTAATTATAACTTGTCTTTTAAGCATGCCTTGAGTACTTTTAACCACTTTTTTTTTTAAATCATGCTATGTGGTTTCTCATAGAAAACCAATTTTGGCTTAGTAATTCATTACACTACGCACTATCATGTTTTGCATTGGATTTTGAAGTGAGATAGTTCAATTGTCACTGGATATATTTATTTGCATTGGATTTTGAAGTGAGAGAGTTCAATTGTCATTGGATATATTTATTCAGTTGGGATAGGGTCTTATCTATTTTAGTATTGGAAAATATTGGATTTTGTAGTGAGATAGGTTCAATTGCCAATTTGTCATTTTCAAATTTGATCACTAGAGTTACCTCCCGCAAGAGATGAGTTTAGTGAGCCAGAAAGTGATTCAACTTTACTTTATCTCATCTCAATCGACACCTTCTCCCTTCGATGAGGCACTTGTCTAGTTGACATATTAATCGAGAGAGACAAATTTTATTTACTGTATAAGAGATCTTCTATTACCTGTAAATTGAGTTTTCTATAAGTTTGCTAAGTTGATAATAACAACATATGAAGATGATATTGGTGCTTGTTAAGCCATCTGATTTGGTTCAGGAGAAGGAAAAGTCTCTCTGAATTTTACAAGTCTCGAGATTATAGTTTGAATAAAAAATAGATGAGATTATTGTTTACCGGATTCCAGGACCTGGTTGATCTAATAGACGGCTCCCTCCAACTCTCCAGAGCAGAGAAGCGAACCTCTAGAATAGTATTAAAAATGTCAAGTTTCGTAGCAGAGTGTGGTAGCGGTGGTAGCATGATAGTAGAGCATAGTTCGAGATGAGTTTGGGAATCAAGAGGACAAATTTTGTTGTAGTGGAGTTTCCACCAACCTGCATTAACTACATCACCCAACGTCGATGTAGAGCTTGAGTTGATGGACTGAATGACGATGTGACAGTAAAGGGATTCAGAATCTGGATGGAGAGGGTAACCGTGGGCGAGAGCTAACGACAGAGCTGAAGATTCTTAAAGACTCTGTCAGCTCATGGGTCTCCATGAACACATGCCATGGAGCTCCAGCACATGCATCCTTTGGGCAAGCGATGTACCTTTACGGTGACGGCAATGTACGTACCTTCGTGAAAATATGCCTAGATAACGATGTCAACTCACCATTAATAAATAAGTTTGCTAGAGGTCGCTAGCATGTTCAGTTCGCTTCCATCTTGGAACCATGATCAGACAGTACACACTGTTTCAATCCATTTTCTTTGCATTAATCCTGTGAGTGATGTTGTTGGGCATTCATCGTTTAGATTGTAATACACTTGAAGAAACTCACAAGTCGGAATTTCTCATAACTCACTAATTATATCTCATGTTTTAAATTAGTCTTTTGATGCGGCGATTAGATCTGTACAGTATTAATGTTTTTTAAATCCCAGAACACGATGCATATGTTTTCTGCTTTATAAAATTGGAGAAATGCGGTAGTAATATGACAATTTTTTTATTGAACCCCATTAAGATCCTATGCACAATGATGATGAAATGATCATTGAACTAGTGAAAAATTGTATAAATTTTGAGTTTAGAGTAACTAAAGGAAAATAAATAGAATGAAATCAAGAATTTACAAACACTATATTTTGTAGTATTGTAAATGAAAGAACTATTGTTATTTTTAAGAAGGAAAATTAAAGGAGCATGTTGACAACATTGGGTATAACTTCCTGCTGATAAAATAATAAGGTGGCTATCACATGATTAAAAGAACTCATCACGTTTACAGTTTGTAAATAATAAATTTGATTTGTTTGTGTTTTTATCTATTATATATAGATATCTTTATTTATATATAAATAGATATCTTTATTTTTTTCAAGTAATTTTTAATGTGGTTAAGGGATTCGGAGCTCACTACTTTTTTGTGCCTAATTTTGAAGTATATAGCTATGATCTTAACTTTAGCCATATTAGTTTTAGAATATCCAACTAGCTAAAGTACTCCCTGAAGCTTTTTTTTCAAATTATTATTGAAATTATTTATTTTTTCATATTAAATTATCTATTTTTAAATCCTATTTAATAGTATTTTTAAATATATATAATGAAGTATTTGAATTTTTAACTTTCTGTCAATATATTATTAATGAGATGTCGTTGAGAGGTCAAAAGAAAAAACATGGTTTTCCCATGTCATTTAACTCAACTTTATAAATATTTTTTTTAATTTTATTATAAAACATTTTAAAATCCAACTTTATAAAATGTTTGTTTTATATTTATTATAAAACATTTTAAAGTAAAATTATTTTAGTAAGTAAAAAATCTATGTTTTTATCACCCACACCTTTCTTTTATTTCATTTGAATGGCAATATAATATGGAATGTTAGGTTGAATTGTTTACAAAGTGGTTTATTTGAATGTTTTTGAAATGATATAGGGTTATACAATATGGAATTTAAAATTATATTGATCACAACCTATATGTATATGAATGTTGATTTAGTAATAAATGTAAAGTACTTTTTTTATGAAATTTAAATGGTATGAAAAATAATTGTTGTGGATTTGTTATTTTATTTTATTTTTTAATAAGTTTAGATAAATGTGAAACATCAATTATGAAGGACGATGATATGAATAATATAAAGAAATTGATTTGCATAATTATAAATAAATATTTGAGATAGTAAAAGGGGTGAGGATAAGCTCTCTTCCTTCTTATTTATTCTTTCCTATCACTTGTCAAACCCTTTCTTTTTATAAAAATAAAGTCTTAAAATATTAAGTCATTCTTTGAAGAAACCAAGAGGGAGGCACTATCACCTCACCAATCATCTTCTCCACTTTATGTTTTCTCTCCAATGGAATAAGGAGGGCTTCCCTAGGTATATAATTACTAGAAATTATAAGCTATGGAATACATGGTGAAATCAAGAGTTAATTCCAATGTAGCTTTTTAGGATACTGTAAATAAAAGTGGAATGGTGGGTTGAAAACACATGTCTTTCAATTGGACATATGGCGTCAAATGATGACTTGATGGGAGACTATCCTAATGAGGAAGAGTGGAAAATGAAGTTGAGATGTACAAATCCCTATGGTCCACCTTCTCGTCGTCCCTTATCCAACCAACAGTTGGCATGTTGTTGAACTTCGGCTACTTCGATACGTTCAACATCGAATTCGAAAAGTCCAAACCTCGACACAATCCACCTCGAAAAATCTCCACAGGTTTCACACTCGACCTAAAACATCTTGGCGTGCCTTCTCAGCACTGACGACTCATGAAAATCGACAAAATATCTCTATCTTCCAGTCGTTTGTGATGGTTGAAGTTTTGAACCGTTATAAATTCTTGTAACTAAACGTAATGGGTAGTCACCCAAGCATCTCTGCATTCTATATAAACATGTACATTAGTGTAACAAACAACCAACCTTCATAGAGAAGAAGTAATAATAGAATTAGTTTGAATTCTTTCATATTGCCTGTGCGCATACTTTTTGTTGATATAGTGTATTTTCTTCTTTACTTGTTCTTTTTCTATGCTTCTGCCATAACAGTGCTCGACTCATTCAATCAACTGTTGTCCCCAGTGTGCACCTAAGCACGATGTAGATCATTGGTATCAGAGCTTGATCTTGTTCAAAAGATTAAGTTACGACAACACTTCGATCGAAGTTATTTAACTTATGCATGTTCAAACACACTCGCAAACTCAACAACACAAGCAACCACTTACTTCGACTTTAGAAAAGATGGTCGAAGAAGCAAACAATAGACATGCAACTCACGAGATTGAGCAACTCATATAAAAATCACTGGCTCACAAACGAACCAAAATGTTCGCCCAATTCAACGAGACTATCATGCGATTCGCTTCCAGCTTTGAGGAATCCTTGACGCGACCTCACTCTGATAAAATCATGTGAAACCATTTCAATTCATGCTTTTATTTATAACTAAGAGCCACATAGTGACAATGCCATTTCTGCGCATTTTTGCCTTCTGTAAATGCGCATATACAAAAGGAAAAATGTGCATATATGGAAGAGAGATTTCGTATAAGCACATTTTGGCTTTCATAAATGCGCATATACAGAAGCAAATATAGGCATATATGGAAGATATCTTATGTATATGCGCATTTTTCCTTCTGTATATGCACATATACGGAAGGAAAAATGCACATATATGGAAGCTCACTTTCGTAAATGAACATATTTCCTTCTGTATATGTGCATTTATGGAAGAGAGCTTTCGTATATGCACATTTTTCCTTCTGTATATGCACATATACAGAAGGAATAATGTGCATATATGAAAGCTCGCTTCTGTCGATACGCATCTTGTCTTCTGTATATGCGCATTTACAAAAGGAGAAAATGTGCATTTACGTAATCTCTCTTCTATAAATGTACATATACAGAAGGCAAGATGCGCATTTACCAAAGAGAGCTTTTGTATATGCGCATATACAGAAGGAAACATGCATATATACGGAAGCTTTCTTCCATATATGTGCATCTTTCCTTTTGTATATGCGCATTTACGAAAGCCAAAATGTGCATATATGGAAGAGATCTTCCGCAGCTTTTGTATATGTGCATTTTTCCTTCTATATATGCGCATTTATGAAAGGAATAAATGTGCATTTACGGAAGCTCTCTTCCTTGCACATTTTGACTTCCATAAATGCAAATTTCTGCCATCTGTAAATGCAAATATACAGAAGGCAAGATACGCATTTACAAAAGCTCACTTCTGTAAATATGCACATTTTTCCTTCCGTAAATGCACATTTATGAAAGGCAAAATGATAATGTACGGAAGCTCTGTTATGTATATGCGCATATACGGAAGGAATAAATCCGCATATACGGAAGAGAGCTTCCATAAATGGGCATGTTTCCTTCTGTATATGTGAATTTACGAAAGGAAAAATACGCATATACGAAAGCTCTTTTTTGTATATGTGCATTTTTCCTTCTATATATGCACATTTATGGAAGACAAATTGCGCATATATAGAATATCACTTCCATAAATGCACATCTTTCCTTCTGTATCTGTGCATTTACGACAGATGAAAAATGCGCATTTACGAAAGCTCTCTTCCGTAAATGCGCATATACAGAAGGCAAGATACGCATTTACGAAAATGAGCTTCCATATATGTGCATTTTTATTTCCATAAATGCGCATAAACAAAAGGAAAAATGCGCATATACGAAAGATTGCTTTTGTATATGCACATTTACAAAATCCAAAAGGTGCATATATGGAAGCTCTCTTCCATATATGTGTTTTTTTCCTTCTGTATATGAGCATTTACAGAAGGAAGAAAATGCGTAGAAATGGCATTGTCACTATGTGGCTCTTAGTTATAAATACAAATGTGACTCGAAATGGTTTCATATATAGTGATAGGTGCTTCTTTCAAAGCCAAAAATGAGTAGGCTCCATCAATTAGAGTTGACTTTAATAATTTTAAAATCATGCAAAACTATATATTAAATGGAAAATGTTGGGAAGTGAAAGTATGCATTTCACATAAGATTTTATATGGATGGAGGCTGTCAGAGCGGTTGAATTCGAATCCAAGAGGGTTGATTCATCTGGATCAGATTCTACCAAGGTTTTTTTGTACATGTCGGATGTCGGCAATTTTTCCAAAAATGTCTTCCGATCTTTGCACTCTAATGTATCATGACATGTTGAATTGTGACAATCACACCATTTCTCGATAGGAGCTTGTTTGTTGTGATCCTTCTTTCCTTTCTGAAATTTCTTATTGTGATGATAGGGATTTAGCAGAGTCGGCTGAGAAGGGTGCTTAAACTTGTCGGAGTCGGCTAGTGACTTCTTGTCAGATGTTCGACCTATTTTCTTGTTCATGAAATGTGATTTTTGCTTTTTGTTTAGATTCAAGCTTGTTGGTGTAATGAAATGCATCTGCAAGAATACTAACAGTCAGAAACTCCATCTCTTGTTGAATGTATGGGTATAAATCACTGACGTACATCAGGAAAAGCAATTTCTCTTCTTCTTGGAAGCTAAGTCTATCCATGAGTCAATAGAACTCATCGGTGTAACTCTGCACAGACTGGTCTTTTAATTTCCTTATTTGTTGCCACTTCTTATACTATTGTTCAAGATATTCGGGTGGGTAGAACTCCTTTCAGACGTATTCAGCAATTTTACCCATGTGTCCATGGGGTCTCCTTCTTTTTCCATATTTGTCGATAAATTTGTTAAATTTTCATATGCTTAACTAAGACATCAGTATTTCATTTCATTTTCATAACAAAAGCATATAAACAAGATCAATAAAAGATAGACAAGCACAACCATACAAAAGGAACACAAATATTTATCCTGGGAAAAACCCAGCAAAAGATTCCTCAATATAGATGTCCCCAAAAATATAAAAGATAAAACCAGCAAGGACATCAAAGCCTAATCCTCCTCCTTCTCCAACTACTTCTCTTCTCCACTAATGCACTACACAAGTGAGAGTGTGTGCTCAAATGAGGAGAGATACACCTCTATTTATATTCATCCGTTCACTTCAATTAACTCATCCGACATGTAGGCTCGAGTCGATCATGTAGGCTCGAGTTACACATGTAGGCTCAAGTAACCACACTGGGGTGCTAATGACCCACCTTTACAATTAGAGGGGACAACCTCATGATTCTTATTAGTTCTTTCGATTAGAAGAATCAGGGTACAAGATAATACAAGTGGTTCTCCTGGTAGGACCTTCAGGGACCACAAAAGATACATATAGAATATTCTTCGAAGTTACAATATTTCAACAAAATTTTCCCACCAGTAGTGTATGGAAGTTGACATCTTCAAGGATGCAGTGGTGATCTTTTCTTCTTCGGAGAATCGATTCATGGAGTAGTATGATTCCAGTTGTTGTACCCAATTATCGATAAATTCCACATCAATCTTTCCTTCAAGATTCAGTATGTCCATATTCATTTTCACTTTGAAGGGGTTGATTTTATCGAAGTGAGGTCACGTCGAGGATTCCTTGAATCTCGAAGCAAATCACATGATAGTTTCGCTGAACTAGGCGAGCATTTTGGTTCTCTCATGAGCAAGTGCTTCTTCTATGAGTTCCTTTATTTTGTCAGTTGCATGTCTATTGTTTGCTTCTTCGACCATCTTTTCTAAAGTCGAAGGAAGTGGTTGCTTGTGTTATTGAGTTTGTGAGTGTGTTTGAACATGCATAAGTTAAATAACTTCGATGGATGTGTTGTCGTAACTTAATATTTTGAACAAGATCAAGTACTGATACCAATGATCTAGGTCGTACTCAAGTGCATGCTCGAGACAAGAGTCGACTGAATGAGTCGAGCACTATTATGGTGGAAGCATAGAAAAAGAACAAGGAAAGCAGGAAACACACCATATCGACAAAAAGTATGCGCACAAACAATATGCAAGGATTTAAATTGATTCTATTATTACATCTTCTCTATGAAGGTTGGTTGTTTGTTACAGTAATGTACATGTTTATATAGAATGTAGAGATGCTTGGGTGACTACCCATTACATTCAGTTACAAAAAGTTATAATAGTTCATAATTTCAGCCATCATAAACGACTAGAAGATAGAGATCTTTTGACGATTTTCATGAGCCGTCAGTGTCGACAAGGCATTCCAATATGTTTTAGGTCGAGCGTGAAACATGTCGATATTTTTCAAGGTGGATTGTGTTGAGGTTCGGACTTGTTGAAGCCAATGTTGAACCCATCGAAGCAGTTGAAGTAGTCTAAGTTCGACAACATGCCAACTGTTGGTTGGATAAGGGATGACAAGAAGGTTGACAATAGGGATTTGTACATCTCAACTTCATTCACCACTCTTCCTCATTAGGATAGTCTCCCATCAAGTCATCATTTGACCCCATACATGCAATTGAAAGACACGTGTTTTCAACCCATCGTGTTAATCAAGTCAAACAACTGAGAGGGGGGGGTGAATCAATTGTTTATAATTTTATTTATATTTTTAATGCAGCTTATAACCATCAAACACATAAAAATGGGAAGATACACAAATTGTTCATTAGGAAACCCATAAATGGAAAAACCTCTTCTTCTTATTGATGTAAAGCAAGAAACTTTAATTACATCATGTTTTATCTGGGAAACAACTCAGATGAGGCTACTACCTTAGGAAACTACCTCTTTATTTTTAGCTCTTACTGAAAGAAAGCTCCTACTTTCTAAATACAAGATTCAACTTGCAATGACACTGCCAGTCTCCCTAGCACCTCCCTTCCTATGTGTATTATAGGCACCAACCTGTTTCACATACTTTTAAACCAAACATGTTGTCTTTTTAGACCCAATCTGTATCAAATATAAACTTTTAACAACAACTCATTCTGTCGCAACATCCTCATTCTATCACAACATCTCTCAAAACAATTTCAGTTAGTAATCATCCTATGAAGAACATCTCTATCAAACTACTATGTCAAACCAACAATCTATCTAAAAACTTTCTTCATGTATGCAGTAAGTGATGTATTCAAAGATTAGCTTTAAAGTTTGTAACTGAATTATCATGTGTATCCAGTATCTAATTGATCTTTATTAACATTTACGGATCTCTGTTTCATTTATTTTTCTAAATAAATCTACTATAACTTGAGTACTTAGAAAATGGAAGAACTTGCAACAGAATACAATTTATCATTTGGCTCATTAATAAAATCCAATGCATACCAACATTTCTGCAACCTCTTGATAGATCTGTGTTTTGTTGATACTTCACCATCTGCATCTTCTTCATTGCAGGGTACCGCGTCTTCTCCAATGTAGTCACTACGTTGCTTCTTCCTATACATTCACTTTGTTGCTTGTCTCTTCAAATTCATTTACTGCATTGCATGTCTTCACCAATTTACTCACTTCGTTGCATGTCTTACTCAATTTACTTTGCTACATTTATCCTCATTGCATCTTCTCTGATTCATGACAGAGTCTCACCAATTTATTGCTCTGCATGTCTTCATCAAATTAAAGCTTTGCATATTGCATTTATCCTCACTGTGTGTCTTCAAAAATTCCTTGTTCTGCGTGTATTCTTAAATTCATGGCTCTACATGTCTTCATAATTCAACTATTGAATATTGTGCTGTGCTAATCCAATCTCCTTATTCACCACACCATCCTCTACCTCTTCCATAGCACTGCTACTTAATATTATAACGCATACTTGAAACAGTTAGACATGTAAATGTATAAACGGTTCAAGACAGAGAAAAAACGTTGGCCAATACATTAAAATCATAACTGAAAATTCTGGTTAGCATTAACCATTTCCTTTAGCATAAATTTATTTTAACCTTATGTTAAACTTGAAACCGTATTCTTGATTTAATGATGGTCATTGGAACTGTGCTTTGACACCTAGAATCAAGCACTTGATGGATAACAAATTGTTTTAGTCATAACAAACTTCTTATTAATGCCCATTTTTGTGAACGTAATAAACTTTATGTCTGAAGACAAGAATTTATGTGCCTCATTCATGATTTTTGTTGCATTCCCATATTTTTGTGTTATTCACAAAAAAATTTCTTTAGTTCTTTCTTAAAGAATAATATTTAATTATTCTTTCAAATTCATTTTATGTAATTGCTAATAGACATTCTTTTACATCAATGACAAATAAACTCATTCTCATTCAGACCAACAAACTCCCCTTTTGTCATTGATGGAAAATATATGCATCTTCTCCCCCTTTTACATCGATGGCAAAGAACCAAAGAGTATGATCTGAGAACTCTCCCCCTAACAAAAACACCTGTGAAAGCTGTAACCAATCTGTAACCAAAACTGAACCTGTTAAGAAAAGTCTGTCATTGAAAATCTGCAAATCTGATATGGTGGTTGAGCATCCCTTTGATAACAAAAAAAAATCATAGATTACATACAACAAACACCTAACTATTCCCTGAGATTTTCAAATTGTTGCTGAGGAAAAGGCTTAGTGAATATATCAGTAATTTGACAGTGTGTGCTAACATACTCCAACTTGATAGTATTGTTTAAAACCTGCTCTCTGAGAAAATGAAACTTAATTGGAATATGTTTTGTTTTTGAGTGCATAACCGAATTCTTGGAAATGTTGATGGCACTTGTATTGTCATAGGAAATAGGAATAGGATCATCATAATTGACATATATATCTATTAACATTTGTTTCATCCATCGTATCTTTGTACAACAATTTGCAGCAGCAATGTATTCTGCTTCAGTAGTAGAAAGAGATATTGTTGATTGTTTCTTGCTTAACCAACTTACCAAACATCCTCCCAGATAAAATGTTGCCCCACTTGTGTTTTTTCAATCAAGTACGCAACCTGCCCAATATGCATCTGTAAAGGCATATAAATTAAGATTGTTACCTTTCGGATACCATAATCCATAATCTGTTGTTACTTTTAGATATCTAATAATCCTCTTAACTGCAAGTAAGTGAGAAGCTTTTGGAGACGATTGAAACCGAGCAACTTGACATATCGCATTCATGAAATCCGGCATTGTAGTTGTTACATATAAAAGACTACCAATCATAGATCTGTATAGTTTTTGCTCAACACTCTTAGACTCATCTGTGTTACTCAACTTACATCCAGTAACCATGGGAGTTCCTACTGGTTTACAATCTTCCATTTGAAATTTCTTTAGCATTTCTTTTATGTATTTAGTTTGAGAGATAAAAATGCCTTTATCAGATTGTGAAATTTGGAGACCTAATAAAAACTTTAATTCACCAAGCATAGACATTTCAAACTCATTCTACATACTTTGTGCAAACAGTTTGCTAAGTTGATCATTATCACTCCCAAATATAATTTCATCTACATATATTTCAACAATGATCAAGCTACCATGTTCTTCTTTAATATAAAGATTACTGTCAGTATTACCTTTTCTATATCCTTGCTGCATTAAGTATTTGTCAATCCTGGAATACCAAGCTCTTGGAGCTTATTTTATCCCATACAGAGCCTTTTTCAACATGTAAACATGATTTACTGCTTCTTGCACCTGAAACCCATTTGGTTGTTCCATGTAAACTTCTTCCTCTAACTCACCATTTAAAAATGTAGATTTTACATCCATTTGATAAACTTTCATGTTCTTAGAACTAGCATAAGCCAAAATCAGTCTAATGGATTCCATTCTTGCAACATGAGCATACTTTTCTCCATAATCTATGCCTTCTACTTGTGCATACCATTTACAAACCAATCTAGCTTTATTTCTAGTTATGTTGCCTACTTCATCCAACTTATTTCTGAAAACCCATTTAGCCCCAATAACATTTTTATTAAAAGGTCTAGGAACCATATCCCATGTCTTATTCTTTTCTATTTGACTTATTTCTTCTTTCATTGCTTTCATCGATTTTTCATCATTAATTGCTTCTTCAACATTCTTGGGTTCAAACAGTGAGAGTAATGATACTTGTTCTTTATTGGAAGTAGATTCTTTCCTTTTGCTTCTAGTTTCAACACCTGCATTGATATCACCAATGATTTGTTCTTCAGGGTGTTTTCTTTGAATTCTTTTGCTTGGAGTCTTAGATGGAGTTGATCCCTGTAGTAATGTAGGAATCATATTTTTATTTTTAACTGATTTAGTTTCCTCTATATCACTTAATTCTTCTTCCATTTTCAGTTTGTTGTATATTTCATATATCTGATGATCTTTCTTTTCAGTTTTGGATTTTAAAAATGAAGATTCATCGAATTTTACATCTGTTGCTTCAACAATTTTCTTCAATCTGAAATTGTAGCACTTATAAGCTTTTCTTGAGTATGAATATCCAACTAAAATACCTTCATCAGTTCTAGAATTCAATTTTCCCATATTTTTATCAACTCTCTTTTGTAACACTTACTACCAAAGATTCTAAATTGTTTAACACTTGCTGGTCTACCTTTCCATAACTGATAAGGTGTCTTGTTACTATTACTTCTCAACAAACTTCTATTTAGTATGTGCACAGCAGTATGAACAGCTTGAGGCCAAATTGTATTACTTAGTTTATAGTCATTTAACATTGTTCTTGCCATTTCCATAATAGTTTTTTTTTTCCTTCAACAACACCATTTTTTTGAGGTGTTTCAGCAACAAAAAAATGTCTTTTGATACCATTATCATCACAATACTTATTGAATTCTTTAGAAACAAATTATCCTCCATTGTCTGATCTTAAGCATTTAATTTTCATGTCAATTTCATTTTCAGTCAACTCTTTGAAAATTTGAAAACAATTGAATGTTTCAGACTTCCTTCTTAACAGAAACATCCAAGTCATTTGAGTAAAATCATCCACAAATAATAGAAAATATCTTTCAGCATTTAATCATTTTGTCCTCATAAGTCCACAAACATCAGCATGTATTAGTTCCAAAGGTTTTGTTGTATAGTATTCTTTTGTTTTAAACTTAACTCTAGTTTGTTTACCATGTTGACATTGTTTGCAAACATAGTTGGTAAGATTCTTTATGAAAGGTAAACCTCTTATTGCTTCCTTTTTGTTTAACTAAATCAAACTTTCAAAGTTAATATGTCCAAGTCTTTTATGCCACAACGAATTTTCATCGTCATTTCCAAGATAACAATCTTCCTTTTTCTCATCTAGTATGTAAATGTTACTTGGTGTTCTTGTAGCTGTTCCAACTAACCAATTTGTTTTGACATCTCTGATTTGACAATTTTTAGAATTAATTCCCTTTATCACAAATTTGACTTACACTTAACAAATTATGTTCCATATCCTCAACTAGTAAAACATTTTCAGCCATAATATTCTTATTATTCAAACACACAGTACCTCTTCCAATTATTCTAGCTGATTGTTCATTTCCAAAAGTAACTATACCTTCTTTTCCTTCATCCAAAGTAACAAAATTATGTTTTCTTCCTGTCATATGTTTAGAACATCCAGTATCCACACACCATTTCACTTTATGATCATCCTGTAAAGCTAGAATGCATTTTTTAGATTCCAGATGATCACTTTTCTTTTTCCAACATCTAGTTTTCAGATTGGTATAATTAGACTCAACAAATTTATGAAAGTTCATTGGAAAATTTCTTGATATATGTCCAAAATTATTACATCTATAACATTCAATTTCAAAACTTAAGACATCGAATCTGTTATAGGAATTATTCACATTGTTCTGAATGATTCTATCATTCCTTATTCCATAGTCAACTCTATATTTGTTATGGTTTTTATGTGCAATTATGTTTCTTGTTATTGCATTACAAAAATCAGCTTTATTCCCATACTTGTAACAAAAGAAACAATAGCCATTAAACTTGTTATGGTACTTGTGATAACTTCTATTATTGTTGGGGTTTGGTTTTCTTTTTGATTTACTGATTCCATCTGATTGCTAGTGTTTTTCACATCAATACCTGTATTTTTAGTACTTGTGCTAGTACTTTCCTTAGTAGTCTTAGATTTATAACCAATTCCAGTTTTGTCATTTGTTGATCTTTGATTATTAATAATTTGTTCTAAAATCCTTAAACTACCATTCATGTTATTTTCTTGTACCTTCTTTCTGACTGAAACAACTTCAAATTTCAGATATTCATTTTCCTTATCCTTTTCTACAAGCAGGTTGTTTAATGCTTCTTTAGTTAATTTAGCCTCTTTCATTTTGAGCTTTAAATCAATTATCATACTTTCAGTGCTTTCTACCAACTTGTTAGATTTTTGTAACTCATTTTCATGATTTTCAATTTCTTCTTTGAAATGTTTACATTCTCTTCTTACTTTTCTAAGTTGAGTCAATGCACTTACAAGTTCAGATTCTAAATCAACTTCACCTTCTTCTTCTTCAATAAATTAATCATTCTGATTTTCTACAGCCATAAAGAGTCTTGTATCTGAGCTAACATCACTTTCATTTGTTTCTGAAGAGTCGCTATCATCTTTAATAAATAGACTTTGTTTTTTATATGAGTTACTTTGAAAATATTTCTTATACATTTTCTTGTATTCTTTACTCTTTCTATTGCTTTCTTCTTCACCATAAGAATGCTTATTGTAAGGACACTTGGAGGAAAAATGCCCTATTCTACCACAACCAAATCATTTAAGAGGAATCTTACCTTTGTATACTAGTACCCTTTTTTAGATTTTTGAAAAAATTAGCTTCTTCCTTATCTTCTTTTGAATCATCATGATTGCTAGTTTCTGCTTCAACTTTCTTCTTGTTCTTCTTAGCCACCTTGAAAGCTGCTTCTTTCCTGAAGGAATCCTCACCAGAGTTTCTCATCTCATATGTTGTTAGTATTCCATGTAGTTCATCCATTTCTAAAGTAGAGATATCAGTTCTTTCTTCCAAAGCATATATTTTTTAATTAAATCTTACAGGTAAAGATCTAAGTACCTTTTGCACAATATCAACATCTTTAACCTTTTCTCCTAGACCTCTCATGGTATTTACTATTTCATCAATACAAAGAAAATAAGTTGCTATATATTCAGATTCTTCCATTTTTAAACTTTCAAATTGACTCCTATATGACTGTAACTTAGCATTTTTCACCTTAGTATCTCCTTCATAAACATTTTTCAGTTTGTCCCATAATTCTTTAGCTCACTCACAGTGCATAAACTTAACAACTTCTGATCCTGCTAAACCTCCAAGTATTGCATACATGGCTTTGGAATTACTTTCATAAAGTTTCTTACCTACAACATCTATTGGAATGGCTGTCAGAGCACTATATTCATTCAGCACAGCTTTCCAAACATCTACTCCTTGAGTATGTAAAAACAATTTTATCCCGATACTCCAAAAAGAATAATTATGTCCATCAAATAGAGGTAATCCATGTTTTGTAAATTCGGACTTCTTATCCATCATAAAAGACCACGCTTCCAGCGATTAAACTGAGATCTGAAGTGACCGACTCTGATACCAATTGTTAATCAAGTAAAAAAACTGAGAGGGGGGGGGGGGTGAATTAGTGGTTTATAATTTTATTTATATTTTTAATGCAGCTTATAACCATCAAACACATAAAAATGGATAGAGACACAAATTGTTCATGAGGAAACCCATAAAGGGGAAAATCTCTTCTTATTATGGATGTAAAGCAAGCAACTTTAATTACATCATGTTTTATCTGGGAAACAACTCAGATGAGGCTACCACCTTAGGAAACTACCTCTTTATTTTCAGCTCTTACTAAAAGACAACTCCTACTGTATGAATACAAGATTCAACTTGCAATGAGATTGCCAGTCTCCCTAGCACCTCCCTTCCTCCCTGTAATATAGGCACCAACCTGTTTCACATACTTTTAAACCAAACATGTTATCTTTTTAGACCCAATCTGTATCAAATATAAACTTTTAACAACAACTCATTTTGTCACAACATCCCCATTCTGTCACAATATCTCTCAAAACACTTTCAGTCAGTAATAATCATGTCAAGAACATCTCTGTCAAACTACTATGTTAAACCAACAATCTGTCTCAAAACTTTCTTCACTTATGCAATAAGTGATGCATTCAAAGATTAGCTTTAAAGTTTGTAACTGAATTATCATGCGTATCCAGTATCTCATTGATCTTTATTAACATTTACAAATATCTGTTTCATTTATTTTACTAAATCAATCTACAGTAACTTGAGTACTCAGAAAATGGAAGAACTTGCAACAGAATACAATTTATCATTTGGCTCATTAATAAAATTCAATGCATACCAACATTTCTGCAACCTCTTCATAGCTCTGTGTTTTGCTGATACTTCACCATCTGTGTCTTCTTCATTACAAGGTACTGTGTCTTCTCCAATGCAGTCACTGTGCTACTTCTTCCTATACATTCACTTTGTTGTGTGTCTCTTCAAATTCATTCACTGCACTACACATCTTCACCAATTTACTCACTTCGCCGTGTATCTTCTTCAATTTACTTCAATGTGTTTATTCTCATTGCATATTCTCTAATTCATGACAGAGTCTCAACCAATTTATTGCTCTGCATGTCTTCATCAAATTAAAGCTTTTCATATTGTGTTTATCCTCACTGCGTTTCTTCCCAAATTCCTTGCTCTGCTTGTATTCTCCAATTCATGGTTCTATGTGTCTTCACAATTCAACTGTTGAATATTGCGCTGCGCTGATACAATCTCCTTATTCACCACACCATCCTCAACCTCCTCCATAACACTGCTACTTAATATTATAACACGTACTTTAAACAGTTATACATGTAACTGAATAAATGGTTCAAGACAGAGAAAAAACGTTGGCCAATATGTTAAAATCATAACTGAAAATTCTGGGTAGTGTTAACCATTTCCTTTAGCAAAATTTTATTTTAACCTTATGTTAAACTTGAAACCGTATTCTTGATTTAATGATGGTCATTGGAACTGTGCTTTGCCACCTGGAATCAAGCTCTTGATGGATAACAAATTGTTTTAGTCATAACAAACTTCTCGCTAATGCCCATTTCTGTGAACACAATAAACTTTCTGTCTGAAGACAAGAATTTCTGTGGCTCATTCACGATTTCTGTTGCATTCCCATATTTCTATGTTATTCACAAATTTTTGTTTTTGGTTCTTTCTCAAAGAATAATATTTAATTATTCTTTCAAATTCATTTTATTTAATTTCTAATAGACATTATTTTACATCAATGACAAACAAACTCATTCTCATTCAGACCAACACACAGTTCCACTTTTATTTACCGTATCTAAAAAAGCTTTGTTGGAATTAACTCTTGATTTCACCCTATATTCCATAGCGTATAATTTCCAATAATTATATACCTAGGGGTGCACTCCTTGTTCCATAAGAGAGAAAACATAAAGTGGAGAAGACACTTGGTGAGGTGATAGTACCTCTCTCTTAGTTTCTTCAAAGCGTGACTTAATATTTTAGGACTTTATCTCTATAAAAAAAAGGGTTTGACAAGTGATAGGAAAGAAGGAATAAGAAGGAAGAGAAATTATCCTCACCCCTTTTATTATCTCAAATATTTATTTATAATTAAGCAAATCAATTTCTTCATATTACTCCCTTTCTCAAAGTTATGTATCATCATCTTTCATAATTGACGTTTCACATTTATCTACACTAATTAAAAAATAAAATAAACTAAAAATTTAAAACAATTATTTTTCATACAATTTATATTTATATTTGATAAAAAAAACTTACTTTACATTTATTATTAAATCAACATCCATATACATATATGTTGTGATCAATATAGTTTTAAATTCCATATTATATAAGCCTATATCATTCCAAAAACATTTAAATAAACCACTTTGTAAACAATTCAAACTAACATTCCATACTGTATTGTCATTCAAATGAAATAAAATAAAGGTGTGGTTGATAGAAACAAAGATTTTTTACTTACCAATTTCATTTTACTTTAAAATGTTTTATAATAAATATAAAACAAACATTTTATAAAGTTGGGTTTTAAAATGTTTTATAATAAAATTAAGAAAAATATTTATAAAAGTGAGTTATATAACATGGGAAAACCATTTTTTTCTTTGACCTCTCATGTCATTAATAACTTGAAAATTAATTATATATTAACAGAAAGTTAAAAATTCAAAATTTTCATTATATATATTTGAAAATATTATAAAATAAGATTTTAAAATAGATAATTTAATATGAAAAAATAAATAATTTAAATAATAACTTGAAACAAAAAAAACTTCTAAGCAATTTAGTTAGTTGGATATTCTAAAACTAAGATGGCTAATGTTAAGATCCGAACCATATACTTGAAAATTAGGCACATAAAATTAATCACATTGAAAAAGACTTGAAAAAAATAAAGATGTCTATATAGATAAAAACAAAAACAAATCAAATTTATTATGTGTAAACTTGATGATTTATTTTAATTACGTGATGATTTACTTTAATCATGTGATAGCCGACTTATTATTTTATCAGCGGCCATTTATACCCAATGTTGTCAACATGCTCCTCGATTTTCCTTCTAAAAAATACCAATAGTTCCTTCCTTTACAAAACTACAAAATAGAATGTTTGTGCAATTTTTTATTTCATTCCATTTATCTTCCATTGTGCAATGTGTGTACTTTAAACTTAAAATTTATACAAATTTTCACAAGTTTAACGGTCATTTCATAATCATTGTGCACAAGATCTTAATTTTATAAAGCAGATCTCCATAAAGATATGCAGAAAACATATGCATCATTTTGAGGTGTTCTAGGATTTCAAAACAAATCTATACAATGGAAGAATACTGTAAAGATCTAGTCTCCTCATCAAAAAAATAATTTAAAACCTGAGATATAACTAGTGAGTTATGAGAAATTTCTACTTGTGAGTTTCTTTACCTATATTATAATCTAAACAATGAATGCCCAACAATATCAATCTCAGGATTAATGCACAGAAAATGCATTGAAACAGTGTGTACGGTCTGATCATTCAGTTGCCAACAAAGTCCATACATGCACAGTTAAATAGAAGGCTAGACCATGAGTGGCAGCAATGGGGTGGACCATGGAGGCACAAAGGAACCAAGACCGTTAGTTGCAGAAATGTTTTCAAGATGGAAGCGAACTGAACCCGCCAACGACCTCTAGCAAATTTATTAATGGTGATTTGACGTCGTTATCTGGGTGGATTCTCATGAAGGTATGTACGCTGCCGTTATTAGACAAATTCATGTGTTGAGCTCCATGGCATGGGTTCATGGATACCCATGAGCTAACAGAGTTTAAGACTCTGGAAGTTGGTCATTAGCTCTTGCCGTAACTGTGTCGAAGCCCATTTGCATCCGGAAGATTTCACCCGGAATCTCACCATCCCAGCGAAATCGTGGCTGTTGTAGACTGCTCCTTTAATGATGCCGCATAGCTAGTGCATACAGTTTTAATACTGCCACCCCAAAGTTGTTGCTTGCAGTTTTAATGTTGTTTCCCCAGAACTACTGCAGAGATACTACAGTTGAATCTCAAGTAAAACTCTAACAACTATATAACAACATTAAATGAGCTACAACTTACTAAATAACTAGCAATTGTACCCAGGGGTGCAATAACAACGTTGTGTTGCAAGCTAAGCTAAGCTAGGTTTACCATCTAGTTTTAATGCCCAAAATGTATGATTAAGGTTTTACTATACCATTATCATAAAAATATAATTAGAAACAATAATAATAATTTTATTACCATAGCGCTGTAAAATATTTGACACTTGTGACAAGAACAGTGACCAGAAGTGTGGAATGGCAAACCAACAACCCAATAACTTTTCTACTTTGCAAGTTTTGGTCCTGAAATTGTCCATTTCAAAAAATATTTATGGGATCGAGGAACAATGTAGTAGAAAGAATCAGTCTCAGTTATCATATGTAGTTTATATCTCATTCAATCTCAGCCTTGATTTGATCAGAACCCATCATCTTCCATCCTGCACTTAGAATTCTCGTTTCTCTGATGTATAAGCTTTTCTACTCCACATCCTAAAAAAAGTATAAGGAGATTTGAAATTTGATAGTAAAAAATGGTGTGACAGCTAGTCCTGAATGTGTTCTTTCCACTCATAATCATATATATGGTATGACGAAGTATTTAATTTGACAAAATCAATTATATGACTACCATGAAAACTTTATTAGACTAACTCATTTTTATCTTTCTCGTACTCAGCAACCATATATATATATATATTGGATAGTAGTTTCACTGTATAACTCAAATGAGATTATATGAGCTTATATATATTATATGCCCTGTACTTTGGATGTATGAAGCTTCTCAACACTCTAATTTTGTTACGAACTACTGTATCATGAAACTAAAGACTGAAGCTCTGTAAAACCTTCCAGTCCAAAATATGATATAATCTACTTACAAGGGATCAAAAACTACCTTTACATTCAGGAGAAGCCAAACCTGCACAGAGAAAGGGTGTTTGGAATGCATAAGTGGATCATATAAGGACCAAAAGATATACAAGAATGGCTTCAAGAACTTGAAATAAAAACAAGAATGCAAGACTGTACAGTGGGCGATGCAAGTTCACATTAGAAATACACACATACTTGCAAATATTTCCTCACACGGTACTTACTATCTGCTTCAAAAATCTAAATCATGTGTAGTTCAGAGCTGAGAAATGGTATTACCTTAATGGATAAAAATCAAGACCCATTACTTACAAGCCCAGCAATTACGCACCCACATCTTCAATCCAGTCTAAACACAGCTCTGAAAATTAAACACAAACGAGATTCAATGATAAATATGGGACGTCTTACTTGATATTAACCCCTCCAAGAAAAGTATATATGGTCACATTTCTCGCAACCCAGTTGTCAGCAGCTTGAGAATCCACATTTCTCGCAACCCAGTTGTCAGCAGCTTGAGAATCCAGGTCAACACCTAGAGCATCTCATTGGAAATGGCCACCATGACTTCGAGGTTGCTAAGTGCCAGAGCCCTCATGGTGTCAAGATTTGCATAAATAGCTTCACTTTCTTGATACCATTGTCTCTCAACAATTGCACTACGATGTAAGGAGGAAGTGGGTGCGTGGACATTGTACCCCAATTCACTCGCAGTCCTTGCACAAGATCACAAAATGCTGTTGCAATCATCAAAAGGATTCCAAACGCCATCCTCACGCTTGCCATTGAAATATGTGAACAAGTCAAATCAATGTATAAAGCCTTCTATATATCTATATAAATCAGTGTATGTGTTCTTATATCTCTGAATTCTTGATAGAAATCTACATGGGATAGGATGGAAATTGTTTTGAAAGAACAACGCAGTGGATGACGTAGGTATAGGTACAGCATTCAGGATTTTCAACCCCATATAAATTACAAATTAAAGTATTGAGATCAGCAAAAGATCATTTTCAAAATCAAAGTATTGACAGCAAAAGATCAGTTTCAGAATCAACAATGCTTCCTTGCCAAAGCCTTTAATTCAACTAATAGAAAAATAGTGCAAACATAAAAGATTGGCATCCATCCACCTACAATGCTCAGTCATCAATTCATCGAAAATCTCCCAAATTTAGTATTCAACCAATAAGAATTATATACAACAAATTCAAATTGTCATTCACAGATGTGATTCACCAGATTTAATATCAGTCTAGTAATCACCAGAGCTTCATGCATAATAAATATAGAGATCAGCGTTTGGATTTTTTTCTTTTACAGGACAAGAGGCTAAGGTTTCCACTGCATAAAAGTGCAGCAAACAGTCATATAAAGAATCAAAAACAATGAATGGATTTCTATGTTAAAGTATCCTTAGGATTCCCCTGTTAAAGTATCTATTTCTCGTTTTCGCATTAAGGCTAATAAATTTAAGTTTTTTTTTCATAAAAACTTATTCCGCATAAAATTCTTGCATGGTAATTACGTGTCTTTTTTTTGCATTAAGGCTAATGAATTTACGTCTCTTTTTTCTGTATTAAGGCTAAATTCATTTCAAATGATCACACCATTTAAGACATTGCAATACTAATTATTTAATGGCTAAAATTAAGGCAGCGTGTAGTCATTCAAAGGCCAAGTAAGAAAAAAGACTTAAAACTTCTCAAGCTATTTTATGGTCGCTTTAATAAATGATAGTCATGTTTTTAAACATAATTTTTAACTTAATGTTTTGAAGCATAATTTTCAACTTAATGATGCTTTAGCAGCATTATTAAACCTCACCTACATGCCCTCAAGGAGGCAAGATCCTTCCAACTTAGCCTCTTCTCTTATAACCTTCGGGGATGAATATGTGCTAGCCCAAACAAGTTTGTATTAAACGCTAAGTGCACTTCAACGCGTGTCCATATACTCGATGTGTACAAATAATAGTAACACTTGCAAGCCCATATTGCATGCCGGCCAGATGGCATGAAGCACACCTTGAGTACGCTTTGTGTGAGGTGATTTGCAGTTTTCTCATCAATTTTGTGGAGTTACATGGATCAGCTGAGACATGCGCTCAAACGTTATAATTTCATTTTCTCTGTCGAACAGCATATTGGCACTAATGCCATATATTCTGACCAGCATGATCTTTGGGCAATGACCATCTTTACTGCATGATATTTGGGCAGTAATCATATTTCTCGTCCCCGCTACATGTCTTCTAGACCATTATTCTCCCAAAATCTCCTCTTCACTGCCTTCTCCTCATAGTATAAATCTGTAGTTGTGGGACACTTGGATCTTCTAGCACCCACCCTATGGAGGATGAGCCTAAACCATTTTGAAGACTCAATGCACCCTCATGAAAGTACCGGGGTGGCTCAAACCTCGCACGTTCAGAAGTGGAGCTGGAGTCATACAGAAGGAAATCCCGGTCACATTGAAGGAAGGTTTCGAGCAGCCAGGTATTCCCATCGACTCCAATGCATACGCTTCTCTATTGCAGGAATGTACCAACATCCATTCACTTAACCATATTTAAACCCATCTCTTCACAGCTGGACTTAACCATGAATAGGCTTTCTGTGAGGTGACTTGCATTTTTCTCATCAATTTTGTGTAGTTACATGGGTCAGCTGAGACATGCACCCAAACGTTATAATTTCATTTTCTCTGTCGAACATCATATTGGCACTAATGCCGTATATTCTGACGAGCACGATCTTTGGGCAGTGACCATCTTCCCAGATCCAGTGGCATTCATATACCCTATTGGTCATTGATCCCTTGAGGATATTCAATACTAGTTCCTCCACATTCACTATGCCGGTCCATTGCCTTGCAATCTTACGAAGCAGAGAAAATGCCTCTTCTGGTATATCGTCACCAACACCACCTTCACGGCTCATTTTCTCTCAGGTGATTTGTAGTTTCTCATCAATTTTGTGTAGATGGCATGAAAAAACCCACCATCCAAGCACACCATGAATACGCTTTCTGTGAGGGAAGAAATCTATCAATCCCGACAACCTCCAGGGAACAGCTACGCTTCATGCAAAGGAAGCTAAAGAGGGTAGCGTCTCACTCCAATATACGTACTCTTTTGACCCAGAAGCAAAGAAAGAGTACGCTAGTTTCAAATGGACACGAGCTTGGTCAAGATTCAACATACTATTTTTTGTAAGCCCCAGTGCTTGAGGCGCTTACTCCTATCCCTTTCTTTTGAAAACCATTTAGTGTAGCAAGGATGGGACCAGACCGCACCACCTCTCTAAACTATGGTATCGGGGTTGAAAATCCACTGTGACCCCGCTTACTAGGAATGTGGGACTTTCCTGGAACGGTAGAGATGAGATGTGCTTCAATTTGAAGGAGAAATCAAATGTTTCAGGGTGTTTAAAAAGGCCAATGGTACCTTCCAAATCCATTCA
The DNA here is from genome assembly GCA_001517045.1 of Pseudotsuga menziesii. Lineage (NCBI taxonomy): Eukaryota > Viridiplantae > Streptophyta > Pinopsida > Pinales > Pinaceae > Pseudotsuga > Pseudotsuga menziesii. Next base: position 98,443 of record LPNX011037936.1, on the reverse strand, counting down.
TCGTTTCTCAGGGTTTGTTGAATTCGCCGTGTAGATTAGAGCAGGTCTGAAGGAGAGATGGCCCAAACAAAGAAAACTGCCCTTAAATCAACAGGGGGTAAGGCCCCACGGAAGCAACTGGCGACCAAGGCAGCCAGAAAATATGCACCTGCCACTAGTGGAGTGAAGAAACCCCATAGGTTTAGGCCCGGAACTGTTTCCCTCAGTGAAATCCGAAAATACCAGAAGAGCACAGAGCTGCTAATAAGGAAGCTGCCCTCTAGAGGCTCGTAAGGGATATTGCTCAAGACTTCAAGATAGACTTGAGATTCCATTGATCAGCAGTGGCTGCACTGCAAGAGGCAGCAGAGGCATACCTCGTTGGCCTCTTCGAAGATAACAATCTGTGCACCATTCACGCGAAGAGGGTTACAATAATGCCTAATCTGCTCTGCGATCTGCCATTGTTGCTGCGCCTCCAACAATACCGCGTTCTTTTATGGTGATGGGACATGTCCAGTTGCAGGTAACTGATCAACGAGTTCTTTTATGGTGATGGGACATGTCCAGTTGCAGGTTATCAACGATGGCCATTATCTCAATCATCGGACGAAAATATCAACGGTTAAAAGACAAAAAAGCATTAACTTCTGGGAGTAGAGTCCCACTTGTTGAACGCCTTAGGGCGTAATAAACGCCTTATGGCATAATTACCCAATACCTAGATCATAGAATCATATAAATAAATCCGGCTTCGCTAGCGTTCAGCTATGTTTTCCAATTTCACTGCAGGGAATCCAAGTCTCATTGCACACTCTATTCTCTTTTTGTTAAATATATATATATATATATATATATATATATATATATATTCTTCACATAACTCTATTCTATCGCAAACGTTATTAACTTTATAAATTTAAAACTAAGATAGACACGTTATTGATCTTATAAATTTATAACTTAGATAGACTGTCGTTTCTTTAGATTCTTGCTAAAAACAACTTAAAAATTATGTCTAACATGTTCGGTTCGTCAAATTCTGGCAAGACAACCTATTTCCTTGTCACTATGTGAATTCTTATTTCAACTTAGAGTCTATGATAATTTAAATAGTTGAAATTACATAAAATAGTAATTAAAAAAATAGAGAGTTAGCAAGTGGATGAGGACAATCTCGAAAACCTAGCTCAAAAGCCTAGCTTTTATGTGATTCTATAGTCATTTGTGACACTTTGGCTTGTTTAATATGTCGCAGTTTATTCATATCTAATCAATTAAGGCCATCAAGTGGTAAAGTTTGACTTCATTCGGGTTTCATTCTTTTTCGTTTTCATTTGGAACTATTGGATATGGTGCAGAGTTTCTGTAATGAAAAGGTTCACCTAGCTCTTACTAAAGAGGTAGTGAGACTTTTTATATCAGAGATATATTTATTATCCCAAAAATATTAATTTTTTTCGGTAAAGTTTATACATTTAGAATCAATGCTTATACAATGTGCTATTATGATATTATGTATTAACTTCTTTTTAGATTCATTCTTCCAAACTTCTTTTGAGAAATGATGGGTAGAACCGAGTGTTACCCATGTATTTACGAGTATTTAAGTATCCAGTTCCATATACGCAATTCATAGCCATTCACTTATGTGGAGGAATGTTAGTTTTTTTCTTTACTTTTTCAAATTTCAATTTTGTGACTAGTCTTCTTTTTATTTTTTGAAGTTTCAATTTTGTGGGTGTTGTCTCTCAGGATTAAATGGGTAAATCCAAGGGAGGCGGAAAGGAAAAGAAGGGAAGGAAAATAAGTAGTTGAAAGGTGTGAAGATGCCCTTGTTGTGAAAGAACAATGCGAATGGAGGCTCAATAATACTTTTACCAATTATAAACCACAGCGAATGCAGGCTCAAAGTGAAAAACGTTACCACCTCGTAGATCTAGTTAGTTAAGGTAATGAACATTGAACATAGATTTATTAAAACAATTTTCAAATATACATAAATAAATAAAATATACTCCCTATTTGTGATTGACCAAGTAGAAAAAGTAAAGGTCCAGCATAGATTTTTTCAAGAAGTCAAATCCTTTTATTAAATAGGGCTGTTGTTCTTTCTGAGGAGAAAGAGTAAATGCCAGACATAAAGATACAGAAGGACGACCCATATATATATTTGGGACCCTGAGTTATATTATATGCATAAATACGACGTACGTATTACAGTAGTGGATAGGTGTACAATATAAGACAAGGGAATGAGTAGTAAGCGGAGAAGCTGCTAGTGGGCAGGGAGCCAGACGATGTGGTCGTTCGCAATGAAGTGGTAGACAGGTGCACCACTCGGCTTGATATTAAGCACCTTGAAGGCCAAGTGTTCAGGATTCCACCCGCTCGTGTCTGTGTGACACACTGCAACTCCCTCTCCACAGCTGCCATCTTCGCCCTTGAGAGAGACCCGTGCAGTGGTTTTGTGCTCTATTTTATGGCAGTAGTACATAGCATATGCATATGTATGCCTGTGACAAGCCTCTGACTTCCCACTAGATTTGCTTCAAAAAGGAAACCCGGTGATTGTATATTGTTGCCCCTTCACTACATTCATCGTTAAAGCATTCACGTTATTGGTCCCCACTTTAGATGTCAAGAAGTCAATCATGGACTAGTGAAAGCAAATCCTACAATCAACAAATCATATTGGCACATGAACGAAGCCACAATTTCAAATATAGTCTAAAAGAAACAAAACAACTCCAAAGCATATCCCTTATAACCCTACTGATACCCCGTGCAATTTACAATCAAATGCAAAGAGCTATAGATAATCCAATATATATTTACCTGTTGAAACACGTTCAAATTAGTATGTATGGCTACAACTGAGACTAATACTGAGCCTCCATTACACTTAATAAATAGGTAAATGAAACTCTAATGTGTCTGAAGGAGCGTGGTTTTCAATATGGAAAAATTCCATGTTGGCTGACGTGGTTGTGTATCCACCATTGGAAAGCACTAACGTAATAGATACTAGTCAGTAGTCATAATAACTAATGTGCCGACATCATCAGCCACCAGTATTGCCGAAATTGAATGCCCCAAGAAATACAAGACCTAATCGTACTTACTCTGTAAGGAATTTTTCTCTGAAGTTCTTTGGAAAACCACTGTTCATTTCGTCGTCTATTTAGCCAATCGTGTTTCTCCGCGTGTCTTCTTTGTGATCCGCTAGTTCTCCATGTGTCTTCTTCATGATCTGCTGGTGTCACTCAGATATCCGCTGGTTATATGAAGCAACGAATATCTAGTCCTGTCAGGTGAATCCACTACAACTTTTAAGCTTCGATCGAGCGAAAATGAAAGATGCAGCAGACTAGGTGTTGCAGTTCTCGTCTGACGGGGTGGGATTTGAGCACTTGTATGGTTGTAGAAGAGATCAAGGTTAAGAGAGACGATGCAGCACAAATGTCATGTTTCATCTTCAGATCAGTTAGAGAGCCTGAATGTAGGCCGTGGAACCCTACTATTGATTCAGGGGTTTTGAATTATTCTAAGCTATACGAGAATAGCAGTTTAGTGGTCGGGCCAGCTGCGGTACCCGATTATTTTAATGGCAGTTTTGCAGAAATTGATGAACGGCTTGTCGGGCCCAGTCGGGAATGGCAGAGCTCGGACGGGGCATNTAGCAGTTTAGTGGTCGGGCCAGCTGCGGTACCCGATTATTTTAATGGCAGTTTTGCAGAAATTGATGAACGGCTTGTCGGGCCCAGTCGGGAATGGCAGAGCTCGGACGGTGCATCAAATTGTGTGGAGGCAGTGATTGATTTTCCTGTCAGTGCTTCCGATTTCTATTTTGCACTCTGTGATAACTTCAAAATTGAAAATAGTGTCGAAGGGTCTAGCAGTTTGGATCACATCGGTGAACCCATGAATGGATTCCAATATATGGCTTCTGGGGTTAATAGTTCTGGGTGATTCGATTCTGCAGGGTATTCTGACAATTTGCTTCGGGGGATATCAACTATGGACTATTGGCATACTCCCAGTCTGCTGCATCCTCTAAACCCAATCGGGGGATATCGAATATGGACTATTGGCATACTCCCAGTCTGACGGTGAGATTTCTACAAACCCCATCCTCTTTTCCACTATACATTCTTGTTCATCCTCCCACGGCAACCTCCAAAACAAAGCGTTGAGTTGCGGGAGGAGCGAATTTACATCTCAGAAAGTTCATTGCATGGTTTTCCAAGTCAGAACTAAAGGTATATATCCATTCACACAATATATACACTCTTGTGTAGCTTTTGGTTGATAAGTGTAACGCAAATATTCTCTAGCAGACGCATGCTGTTGTTTGTTGGATTCTGTGTATATATTGTCAAGTTAATGGGCAAACCAGGCTCTTTTTTCTCGGAAAGCCTATTTTCGGATGCCCACGAGTTTTCTCGAAGATTTTATGCCAGTGGACGTGATGATCTCAGCCATCTAAGGGCTGAGAAGGACAATATAGTTATCTTTGCTTTCAGTGGCTCTCTTGATCCTCCTGTCTTTGGTTCCATAGCAACCAAATTCGGAGAATGCCAAATTAACAATATCGGTTTTCTGGAGTGGATGAAAGATGAGAACAACCATCTAGCCTTCGTCCATTTGGGTGCTCTCCCCCAATTTATGCTTATTTGGAGCAATTCTGGTGTGCAAGAAGAGGTATTATGATCTTTCAGTTTTTAGTGGGTGCTTTCATCCAATTTATGCTTATTTGGAACAATTTTGGTGTGCAAGAAGAGGTATTATGATCTTTCATTTTTTTCCTTAAAAGTAAACTTCCGAGCGCTTTCCAGTTAAAATACAAATTTTTTATTCAGAATATTTTGTGGCATGGAAGAAGAGTATTATGATCTTTCATTTTTTTTCCTTATAAGAAAACTTCCAAGCACTTTCCAGTTAGAATCCAATTATTTTATTCAGAATATTTTGTAGTTATTGTGTTCAAAGAAGTGAAATGCTCTGTTGCTATCCCTGTGAGGAAGATATGTGTTTTGTGTATAAAGTGTGTACTAAAGATAGGAATTAATTGGTATCTTCTTGATAGAATTGAAAGTACCTCAATTCTCTTAAAAATAGAGTAAACCCATCTAAATCTACAATCTATTCACTTCAGATTTTTAAGGTTTTAGTTAAATAAATATATGACAGTTTATCATTTTTTAAGGTTTTAGTTAAAATAGATTTATGGCAATTTAAATATTTTCCCTACCTTTTAAACTAGCTGAACAATTTAATTAATATGATTTCAGAGATTTGGGATTTAATCTAGCATTCTATTAACCTTCAAACGGAGGTTATGAAATAGCACCCAAATGGTGCACATTCATGACGTTTGATATAAATATTCATTTCAAGTTATCTAGATGTTGGAACTGGGCATAATACCATGGTCATTTTTTCTTTTCTTTACTTTTTAGGTCCCAGAGTCCAATAATATATGGTCAAAATCTCTAACATCGCATTTCCATCATGAAAGAAACTTGGGTTGTGAAGAATTATGCCCAGATACACATCAAAATGTTTACCTTAAAGCAGGTCAATTTATGTTACCTTTATTCCATGCTCACAGGCATAAATGTTTGACATCCTAAGAATTTAGGATCCTTAGAGGATAATAAATAGGCTCAATATGTTGCTGGGCTGTGGTTTAGAAGTACGTTAGTGAGAGTCTACCAATCCTAGGTTCAATTGTAGGGGCTTCTGTACCTATACAAACGACCATGCTATAATCCAAGTTTCAATAGATATAGTCATTTTTTGTTTTTCTTAACTTTCTATGTCGCCAAATTCAATAAGAGAGGCTTAGCAGCACTGTTCGACCATGAAAGGAACTTGGACTGTGAAATAACTGACATTCACAGTTGAATTTGATTGGTCCCACATTAAAATGTTTACATTAAACTAGGTGAATTTATGTGATCTTTATAGAAATTAAAATCCTTCGAAGGATAATGAATAGGCTCAATCTGTTAATTAAACCGCGGTTTAGGATTACGCCAGGGCGACTCTACCAAGCCCAGGTTCAGTTCCATGGGGCTTTTGTGCTAAAAAATCCACAAATGGCCATGCCCTTGTACCAGAGTAGTTCTTTTGAAAAGCTATAATATGCTCAACCTTGTAGAAACCGATAATAAATGCACACAAACACAAACTTTAGTTTTTCTTAAGACACTTCCAAAGATCTGATATGCAAGGCTGTATTTCTCCAAGTTCATTATTTGAGAAGCTTGGCCATTTTATGATGTGTGTGAAGTTTGAAGTTGAAAGTATGTTTGAGCTTTGGATCTCTAGGTGTATATCAAACGCTTTTTTCATTGAATCGTACTAATTGTCTATGCACTCAATGCAAAGTGAAATTTAGTGCACAGTTACACATAAACCTCATTACAGACAAGCACACACAGATCATTTCTCAGGAATTATCATCCTCCTCATTTCGTATTTCATTGTTATTGCAGACCCGCCTAGAATATGAAAGGGGTAAAACCATGGTGTTTACTGGCCAGTCCATGGGAGGGGCTATTGCTTTTTTAGCCACGCTATGGATGCTGGATAAATAGTTGCAGCCACGGCAAGCCTAAATCTATTTTATCCATCACATTTGGTTTCCCTTTGGTTGGTGATGAAATTCTGGCATGAGCAGTTCGTCGAAAGGGGTGGGCAGATCAGTTCTATCATGTTGTTTTAGGACATGATGTCTTCTCTCGAATCTTGTTGGCCCCTTCTATATCTGTACATAACCCCTTGGAGGCACTGTTTCCCTATTGGAAGAAATCCTTGCAGACTGCGGGGGATTTTATGGGTTCCACTGACACAGCAATGGAAGAAGCCCTCCCTTTAAACTCATATGGCATTACTGAGTTTCTTAGTAATGTAGTACAACAGTGTTCAGCCGTGGTGAATTACAAGAGCGCAGTTAACATGAGTCCCAACAATCCCTTGATAGCTTCTGTAAATCCTCTGTTCAAACTAAGTCCTTATAGTCCATTTGGACATTATGTATTATGTTCTAAGAGTGGCGGGATTCAGGTAGAGAATCATTTTGCTATGTTTCCCATCCTCTATTATACCCTTCAAAATTCAAATGCCAAATTGGAGGAATTCATCTTAGAGCACGTCGGTTATGGCAATATCTTACCCTGTGTTTTGCAAAACATAGTGAAGTTGAATGAGCTTTCAAATCTTCCTTTGTCAGACACAATATCAATTTATCAAGACAAGAGGATCACAACACAACTAGTCTCCCTTGGGCTTGGAATTCAAGTAACATTGTATTATTATTCTTTAATTCATTTTTCCTTATCTTACCTGCAATAAAGTCGAAGTATAAAATCGTCCATGTATGCTATGTGATATGGTGATCAAACTAGCATAGATCCATATTCTTCAATTCAATTTTTCTTTCTCTTACCTACAATAACATTCCAAAATAAATGCTCCCCATATGGTATGTATGTTATATGGTGATAAACTTGCATAGGTCCATATTGGATCTATTCATGGCCAGAGGGATTAAGATTCAAGAATGGCCCCATCATAGACCTAGCCTGGAGATGGATCTTGTAAGAAGTAGGTTTTTTTACCCATTATTATTTCTAGCTTAAAATAGAAACCTCACCCCACTCGGGTTATAGAATATTGTTGTACAACTAGAAGTTGCTTGCTTATTTCAAAGGCATGCGCATCTTAAGTAAGGTGATGTCACTTAAAAGTTGAAACAAGATGGACAAGAAGAATATGGAAAGTGCATCGCCTCAATCTGCTTTGTAATCAAAGTAAAGTCTAGGGTGATAATCATGTGAGTCTTTTATAGGTATATAAAACAAATTTTTTATTTTATTTTATTTTAAAGTTTTATAAATATGTACAAACATCGGAAACAATAATGTCATTAAAATTAGGGATACATTTGAAAAACAACTATATTCTAAAACATAAGAATGTAATTTTGAGATTTTTTATTATTATTCTTTATACAAATAGAAACTACTAGTTATATAGATGACATAATTTCAATATTTTAGCTATATTGCACTTGGAAAATACATAGACCAAGGTTGAATCCCCGTAGAGAGTTCTGTGCATCTAGTCTTAATGCAGATAGCCCCTTCTGTAGCCCCAAGCAAACCAACTTACAATTCAAAACAAATTTTCAGTCTTGAGAGGTCTAGCACAAATCTCTTCTCATGTTATCAGTTGGCTCTAATTCTCTCATTTTCATTTTTTGGTTCACTTCAACGGACAACAATGTGGAGACTATGAGGCTCAAAACAACAGCTTTTAACAGAAACTATTTTGGGGTATGAAAGATCAATCTTGCACTTGGGACTAGGGAATTATGGTGTATGGAATCCAAAGAATTTTCAATATCCATTTACAATGTGGAAAAAGGTGGGTTTCGTGAGAAACTCCAAAATTCACAATCCCAAATTTTGCAGGAAGGTTGAAGTTAATGTGGAGGGCACATCATGTAAGAGTACCAAAGGTATGTAAATGACAGGTTTGATACAATAGCCAATGAGGGGAAGTTCCCTTGGTACTCTATTGACACCAATTCAAGAGGTGAATTTTGACATTCTAATTATATTTCTAGGAAAATCTTGTATGGAGATGAGACTCATGCATGATTAAGTTATTTTCCTTCTTTGCTGTGTATGTTGAATTGAATTTATCTAGCTTTGAATAATAGGTCAAGAGAATTTCCTGAGTTGTAATCTTAATTTGTATACATGAGAAAATACAAAATTAGGTGGCTCCAAGAACAAATCTGCATTTCTAAAGAATTCCACAACAACCTTGCTTCACACAATTGGTGAATCTGAGAAGGTGGCATTTGTTGCTCATATCAACAGCTACATTATTGATCCTATGACAAATTATCTCTTTTATATAATGAAAGATGGCATTCTTTTATGGTATGAATACTCAATTAACTAATAATTACAGCCTTGTTGCAATTATAGGATAGTTGCATTTCATTAAGTTTTGACTCTACTTGGATCTTGTGGTTTGTTCATACAACTAGCTATTGTAATATTTCTGAGAATGAAGACAATTATTGTTTCTATTTTTGTGGGCATGATGCAGTAAATTGATCAATGTCATTGTTCCTAGCACCATTGATGATTGAGCAATAAATACGAAATCCAAGATTAATCCATCAGAAATCAATGAAAATCATACAATTTGCCTCAATTCTTCAAAGGCCATTGGATGAACAGTAGTAAATATTGGAACTCGAGGCTTAGTTGAAGGGTGGGTAAGTGAAATATTCTGTATAGTTGTATATAGGTTGTTAAATTACATATTGTATCTAAGGACTTATATGATGGGATGGTAGGTCAAATAAGTTGTATAGTTGATCCCACCTTTATATATTACCACTGCCATACTATGTTAGCTCAATTCAACAGCTAAGTGTTCTGAGTTATATGTCCTAATATTGAAATATTTAAGGCTATTGTAACTGGCATAAATATATTTATGCTACATGTCTAACTCTCTCTATTTGGCTGTGGGATTTACCTGATGGTTTCATGGCCTAGATCGTTAAATTACCTATTTCATAACTCACAGAGGCCCAACCAAAGAGATGTGGGATTCAAACTATGGAAACACATAACTCAGCCACTAAGACCTCAAACAAGGACAAATAAGCACTGTGAAAATCAACCGAAAACATCCCACGTGTCCGTCATATTGATAGGATATAAATGATGGCACCATGCTATTGTCATCCAACTATTTCACAAATTCCATACATGGTATTGGTTGAGTATACAGAGCACGGAAAACAATACTTAGTATGTTGTAGATCATTTAATGTTGCTGTGTATGTTTGATCGTGGTTAAAATTTGAGCAACTCAAAATCTAACTATCATCAAGCATACACAGCACCATGCTAAGTATTACTTGCCTTTTATCACTTCCATCTATCAAATCATTTCACTTTTCAACTCGACACAATTACCATTTGGAATCCGTCCTTGTTTTTAATACACTACAAAACCAGGTATGACCGGGTTTAGATATCTTCATTCTCATACATGAAAATTCGACATTGATTGTGTAGTGAGCATAATAATGATTGAAAATGTTAGTTCAAGGGTTGAAAGTCAAAGTATTAAGGAGATCGTTGAAGAAAGTGGTTGAATTATTAATACCTAGAGAAGAGGAAATATTGAACATTGATGGCATAAGGTGGTGACTGTGAGAATCAGATTCGAGACAATGAAATCTATGAAAACAAAGAAAAAAGCAGTACCAGGGGATGGCAGATTAGGGGGAGAAGTAGGCTCTCTGTTATGAGTCCTCGAGAATTGTGAGATTTCTTTGGCTAAACATGAAGGATTCGATTTGGTTTGTGTTGGAGATTCACCCTTTCTTATGTATCAGTTTGTGTCGTCTTCACTATTTTACTCCATTGCACTTTAGAATTTTATATTTGATGTCTCGCATAATATAAAACTCGGTCACTATTTGGTTGTTCTTTTCTGCAAAGTATTTTTAGAATTGAATGGATGTTAAGGATTGATTTTACTGTTAGTAACCAACTCCTTTTGATGGATTCTACCTCAAATACAATTTATTGTTGAGTTGTTGAATTCTTCGATGCTTAAATCAATTTTTGTGTCACTTTAATCATCTTCATAATTACCTGATATTTGATTGCATGTGCATGTGATGCCTCCATACAAATAAAATCCATGTAGTTTTCCCTGTTATGTTACATTTCCCAGGATAGTTTGAAATCCATATATTTTTCCCTGTTATGTTGCATTTCCTAGGATAGTTTGAAAACGGTTTGAAAGGTAATACTTAAGTAGATTCTTAATAATACATTGATAAATTTGAAAAAGGTAAAGGGTTTCTCTATCAATATATAATCTTTCTATATGGTTGCAATTTCTAAAGATTCATTTAACTGAGAAATTCGGTTGTGAACATTATAACTTTATGCTCTTTAGAAAGTAGGTGCATTTTGGTTCTCTGATTGATAGGGACATGGACTCTGTTTTCTAACTCATACAATGTCTGGACCTACCTTTTGAGGACTTTATAAATGGATAGGCCCTTCTGTTTTGGAAATTAATTTAATTGCCGCGCTTCTGCATTTTATCTAATCACACAATGTGTATATTGTATTTGCAGCCTCATCTTGTCCTTGGCTTGATATCTCAAATTATCAAGGTACATTCTAATGAGCTTTAGTTCTAACAATGCATGGTAAGAGTTGCAATCTAACATAATTCTCCAAGATCAAAAGGGAAGTATTATTTAATGTGTTTGCTTATACAAGAGTGTTGAATGATGTTGTGTAACTTTGAATCTTATCCTTATTTATACACTGGTTTGAGAGGGATCACTTTATTGGCATTGTCTGAAATGTATGTTGTATTGCAGTCACTCTGTTTTTCATAGTTGCTTCTTATGTCTTGTAAGGTGCTATACATAGCATAGATATTTTTCACAACTAAAATTCTTACCTTATCCTATAGTTTCAATGTTCATCCGGGCTTAACTATGATAATAACACTGATGTAATTGTTTCAGATAAAGTGTGTCAATTGCTCACACTGCTCAGACACATTTGATCCTCTTATTGATTTGAGTTTGGAAGTAGAGAATTTGAATTCAATAACAGAGGCATTAGATTCTTTCATGAGAGCAAAAACTTTAGAATGTGATGCCAAGTATGAATGTTAGAATTGCAAACTTTGCAGCTCTTTTTCAAAAAAGCTTACGATTGAGAGTGATCCTAAGATTCCTTCAATCCAGCTTAAAAGTTTCATCAATACTGGGATCATTGGGAGTAAAGTACACAAAGAACTTACATATCCTAGAGTTTTGGACTTGAATCATTTTTCTAATGATGAGCAAGACAATCAGGTACTTTCTCATTATCATTCCATTTGCATGTAATTTAAAACTAGTGTTTTCTTTACCTGGAGCAACCTCTGTTTTCCTAATCTATACTTTTTCTGCAAATTGCAGGGAGATTTGAAATATAAATTATATGGTGTACTTGTGCACTCTGGGTGGACATTGTATTCATGACATTACTAGAGCTTTGTACAAACCTCACCTTTGTACAAAGAACTATGCTACTTGTTGTAAACAATGAATGTGATTCTAAGTCATCCAGATAGTCAGACCATTTTTTTTGGGTTTTGTACAAGATTTGGTGTAAAACTACAGTTAAGTTATTAAAAAGGAAGTTATTATAGGCAATGGTCACACTCTTAGCCCAGTAAGAACTCTTAGTTTTGTGTAAGATTCGAGGAGGTCTACATTTGTTTTCCATCTATCCATTCTTTAGTTGGCTGAGAGAGGTGAGAAAATAGAGGATTCTTGAATTCCTCTTTTATTGTCACAGTGCAATTTGTGTTGAACCCATAAATAACAAATAGCAAAGGATTGTCACTTTGAATATTTCAAACATCTTACGTTGATACCACCTTGAGTGTCATAATCAACGTCAAATGTTAAAATGGATTCAAGATGATGACAAAGGACCTAAAGAATCTAAGACAATATGGTGGTTGAATCAGTTTATTGGTCGTGAAATGAAGCCAACAATGGATTGAACATTTCCCTTTGCAGAGGATCACTTTTTCGTACTTACTTTAAGGGCAGTATTAGAAGGATATCACATGAATGTGGATGGCAGGCATGTGACCACGTTTCCTTATTGAACTGTGAGTGATTGTAACTTGTTATATTGAAATTTTCTTGCTTCACCACACTTTTTCCACCAATATGCTTAGATAATGAAAAATATCGTTTCAATTTGAATAAGCATGCCCTCTTCTGGATATTTCACCATTTGTCAGAGATATGCACATAATATTGTTTTATGTTTTTGGGATTTAGATTTATAACTGAGTCAATACTATCATAATGCATGATGAATCTTTTGTTTTCCAATACAGAAAATGTAAACTGTGAGACTAAGGACTCAGGAATAATCATAAAGGTAGTGATAACATGAGACGTGAAATGCCTGGATTAATAATCTTCTGACCGAGAATTTTTTCTGATAGTGTGTTTTTAATCAATGGCCTACTTTGAATTTTAGTGCAGTTGTTTTTTTCCTGCTCATTGGATTTATAAATACAACAAAGAGTTTTTCATTTTTTTAATTGTTGAATTGCTGCTCAGACCCATATTAGGGCCTTGGTTCCTACATAGGTTCATGCAAGCTCATTTTTTTCTTTTGCAAAAGTGTGGGAATATTGTCTTGCAAATTTATTATATAATAAATGTAGAATTCAAATATTGGCACTTAATATAACTAGCAGGCACTGTTTTAAATGGAACCATCTAACATGGATTGGTTCCCTAATGCCTTATTTATCTATGCATTTTTCTATTTAAGCTCCCTTTTGGAGCTTCTTCCACTTGTGGGAGGCTCAGAGGAAGAGCCTTGTTTTTGTGGCCAACGTCAACAGATGGATGGAGATCTGATCACAATGCCTTTGTATACTTAGACAATAGACTTTCTTACACTGTTTTCCAACATTTTCACCTCAGGCATTCCATGTTTTTGGTGCTCCTCCCTTTAGTGCATTATTAGAACCATGTGGTAAGTCCTACCCTATGGCATAGAGTTGAAGAATATAATTTAGACATGTACTTTTGCATACAATAGGTTTGAATGTGCCAGAAACAGTTCGAGTTAAGTATATTTTATATTTTGTCATTGAACTGATGCTCTGCAAACTTCAATACTGTCAGATGCACTATTGGAACAGATATGTCATTTCTTTTACTTGTGGGATCCTAACATTTCTTAAAAAATATGAATTTTCTCTCATCTTCACCAACCACCAATTATTTGAAGGATAAAGAATGGAGAGCAATGAAGGCAAGTGCACATTAAAGTATCCAAATTGCCAGTGCTACTTCTGTTGGTCTATTGATTTTTCTTGCCCTTGACATATTCCATCTTTTTCCCAATTTTAGAGTACAAGATCCAAATTAATGCTTTTGTGGCCAAAGCACAAAAAATTCCTAAGGAGGATGGACCATGCATGATGGGACTCCATGGCCATGCAATAACACTCGAGACCATCCTTGGATGATCCAGGTATCACATTCTTGTCTTTCATCCTGTAGTCTTATCTTTCCTCGGAATATTTTGGTATCATCTAAAGACTAAATCTAGATCCATGAAGTCTGTTCAGACTCCTTTCAACTATTATTTTTATCCTTGTCCTTGCAACAAACCAGATTTCCTATTCTGAGGAATGGGGTATAATATCCACTCTAAAGTTTTCATTTACTTTGATCAGCCACAGGCTACCATGAGACCACTCTGTAGTGCACCTAATTCCTCTTCTTTTGGAATTGGTTACTAATTCACTTCCATTTATGTGCTTCATTGCCAAGTGTGATCTTTTACAAATCGTTGTAAAATGATATTTTACTAATTCACTTCCATTTATGTGCTTCATTGCCAAGTTTGATTAGGCTGCAACATTCATATGAAGCTAGCAAGTTTTTAAATGCAAACTCCACACATTGGAGCAATTTGAAAATGGGCACTTTTAAAAAAACATGGTCAACATCTTCATCATTCCTACAATAGCTGCAGTTTTCATGTGCTAATCCTATGTTCTAAATCTTTCCTTTTGTCAGGAGCACCATGTATAGAATGTATCAAGCAAGGAGCTAGATTTTAAATAAAACCCTTGCATCCCAAATAGATTTCACTTTGTGCCATTTATGCTTGTATCATTAAGATTCCAACGTCTTTTAAGCTTGGTTTGAATGGAAGGTCCAGGGTTCATCTTTTTGTACAAACATCTTGTCTTTTATATTGGGATAGATGCCCCATAACTCAAATAAAATGCATTCAATTATGTAGAAAAACCTTGAAATACATCCAACAAGAATATTAGTCAGAGATGCCTATTAGATCTCAAACACGTAAGTAAGTTTGGCTTTCATTAAAGTTGGGCACATTCTTGAGTTAAGTTGGACTGGTGTATTTGCTTCTTTGTTACTAGCTTCTAAATTTAATATGCAACTATTTTTGAAACAGACACAGGCAGTCCTGAGGGGACGTTGGCTTTGAAGGTTTGGCTTCAACTTTTATATTTTCTTTCCTTTTCAGTCAAAGCCTAAAGGTCTAAAGGGAATGGAGGAGGGTCTTATGTTCAACTTCACTAAATTGGTTTAAAGAGTCTTGAGTAGCACATTTCTTATCTGACAGCAAGGTTTGACCAGTAACTCAGTTTGTCAAATAATTCTAATTCTCCATGGAATACTTGTGTTGTAGAGTAAGGCTGAAGAGGTTTCCCTAGGCTTGGATGGCAAAAGCATATTTCTTGTTGGTGAGTTTCAGATCTTGGCAAAACAAAATCATTTTCAAATTTTACTATATGCACTCTTGGAATCTGTGCAATATTAATAAAAGAAAGGAGTGGGGTCACCACAATATGTAATACGATACACTTTTAAGTTATTTTTGTGTTTTACAGGAATGATGGGTTGTGGAAAGACCACTGTGGGAAGAATTCTGTCAGAAGCTTTACGGTATTACTTCTTTGACATGTATGTTACAAAGGCCGAGGATGTGAATTTGAAAGTCAACTATCATTCTCAATTGTATATTGCATATGTTTTTCCGTGTAATATGAAACATTTTGATATGTATCTTGTTGTATATGTGTAGTGATAAGTTGATTGAAGAGTTTTCAGGTGGAACACCTATAGCACAAATCTTCAAAGGGAAAATGAAGAGTACTTTAGATATTCTGAGGTGATGCCTATTTCCCTTCATCACATTTTACTACAACGCACTTCTACATGATTCATGGGAAGGAAACCAAAATGATTTTCATTGTATGCTTCCTTTATTATCTATGAATTCATTCTATGGTTACTTTATCGTCTATGAATTCCATTGCTCACTTATATTAAAGACCCTTAATTGGCTTCACTTGGGAAAACATGTTTTTTATGCAGATAAAGGATTGGATTAGAGTTGTTGATTTCATAATTTGACATGGGATGTATTTTTGTTTGTGTTTCAGGTTTGTCTTGTGGAAATTGGGCAAGGAATGTTAGTTTTTTGGAGTTTATGATTATCTCTAATAAATGATTGTTGGTATTGCTAGGGCCTTATAGCCCTTTTGTTTCTAGTTCAATTGTTGGAAAATTAATTTGGGTTGTTTACTAACTTTACTCCATCAAGTTTCTTTCCTTCTTGTCAACAATTTGATATGGGATGTACTTGTGAACAAGTTTTTGGCAATCGAAGTAAATTTTACCATTTTCTTTGAGATTATATTTTCTGCTTGTAAAAATGTTGTCCAATTCATGCAGGTTGTGTTTGTTCCTGTTCTTATTGGAAACTTTTATATGAGTTACATTTTGTTTCTGATTTTGTTTGTTTTCTACTTGCTAAATCTTTCCGTTTTATGTGGTCTTTTTTATGAATAAGTGTTAGGTTTTGTCACAACTCGCAGCAAAATCTTAATGCAAGATATGTTTTTGTTTTCCTTTTTTCTCTTTCTGGGTTTGTTTCTGGTTTCACATTGAATTGATAGCCCCTTTTTTTCGTTTTTGGTTTTGTCGTCCAAGCATTGTAATTTTTATGCTCTTGACATTAAGTCTGACGTTTTCTCATGCTTCTTTCTGCAAAAATCTGCCGACCAGATGTGGAGTCTGGACTTTATCTCCTTTTTCTTGAGCTATGGCAATAATATTATGTGACATCTTATTTCCTGTGTGGCTAGTTTAGTTATCGGGAGAGACTGTGACTAGATGGATTTTCAAATTTACAAGTTTCAAATGCTTGCTGATTTAATTTTTTATGTTTCTTTCCATTTGAGTTCCAGGATTTTTCCTTGACTGAAGCTCATCGCTTACTTGTGGGCTGTTGGATTTTTTTGGCTTTGTACATTTCTAAGTTCTCCGCTACAAAGTGATGTTTTTTTTTTGTGTGGTTTGATTTGGGATGGTTTATTTGCTAGGAAGTGTGTAGGTTCCTTATCAAGGTTTTTCTTTGAAAAAAATGGAGGTAAGAATCACTTACATTATAAACTGGCTTTTCTCAATTTTCCTTGCAGGAGGTAAGGTTTTTCTTTGACTTGCATAATGGATTTTCTCAATTTTCCATTCATGGATATGTAAAATATTTCACAAGATCTTTCTTTCTAAATAGTCTAAGACTCTAAACCATAGGTATAAATATTTTTATTGCAATAAGCATCAAGACTACTTTTGAGAGTTCTGTGTTTCAAGAAATCTTAGTGATTTAGAGCTGTAAAATTGAAACTTGGAATTCTGCACTAGGCTCAATATTTGTGTTTTTATTTTCTTTTGTTTTGACGTGACATTCCTTCTGCCTTAAGATTGATTCCATATATTCTTTATCCGCTTCCTCTTAATTTGCAGGTTGTAATAAATATGATGCAAGAGGAAGGATTTGCATCATTTTACAGAGCACTTGGGCCATCTCTTATTGGCATTGCACCCTACATTGCTGTGAACTTCTGTATTTTTGACTTGTGAGTCTAGATTCTAGTCCGTATGTGTCCTTTGAAGTTTATTATTTGAAATATATGATATTCTATATGTGATGATCCCAAATAATTTTTTATTGTGTATAAAAGGTTTGAATGAACAAGAAGTTTTCATGATCGAGGCACATGACTTTTGGAATATGATTTTAGATCAATGTGTTTAACATTTATCTAGTCTTGCTTACTTTAGTTTCTCACACCTTCATTTGTTCAAATGGAAGAGTTAAGAAGTCTCTTCCAGAGGAATATAGGAAGAAGATAGAGGCTTCTTTTGCCACAACTATTATTTCAGCCTCTTTTGCTACAATTTTACGCTACCTGCTCAACACTATCAGGACACAGATGCAAATGAAGGGATCACCATACAGGACTGTTTTTTATGCTTTCCCATGTAAAGGGATTCTATTCCCAACTTTATAAAGACAAGGGAATATAATATCATTTCTCAAAATTTACCTCTCCGATAATTATAATTATACTCTTTGTTTTCTCTACTTCTGGAAAAGTAGCCATGGATAAAATATATTTCTTTGCGGAATGGGCTAGGTGGAGTCATTAGTTACTTTGATTCTCATGCCATTTTATATTGCATGTTCACTGATTTGAAACTCATGACTTACTGAATTTTGTGAATATGGAGTAGGATAACTGATAAGTTTGTTATTTTATGATAACTCATAGCATTAGTCTTCATTCTACAAGTTTAAGTCAAACAAACCATAGTCATTTTGCTTGCATTTTGGAGAAGCATGTATTTTATGTCGTGCATATCACAGAAAAGTCATCCAAGTTTCAATGGATCTTTGCTAGTGTCCATATTCAATACAACCAATGCATTATTTAGATTTAAGGCACCGTTACATATAGTCATGCATAAACATGAGTTGGTGGATCATCACACCCTCAATTTGAACATGTCCATTGGGTATGGTGCATATCACAGTTTAGATGGTTTGCTAGGTATATATGCATATATTACACATTTAGGCACATACAAGCATGGAAAATTGATGGATGACCACACCCTCAGTTTGAAGCTATGGATGTAAGGTTTGCTTCCAGTGAAAGGTGCATATTAGAGTCACCTGAATTTAGACTGCTAATGTTCCTATTCAATGCATTATCACACATATAGGAAGTGGAACATACAAACACCAAAATTTGATGGATCATTGCACCCTCAGTTTGAACCTATGAATGCAAGGTTTCCTTCTAGTGCAAGGTGCATATTAGATTCACCTGAGTTGGGACTGTTAGTGTATAGTTTAATATACCCGATGCACTATCTAGATTCAATCCATGGCTACACATCTGTCCACATAAATGCAAAGAGTTAATGGATAACCAGAACCTCAATTTGTATGTTTGAGTGTAAGAATTGTTTCTAGTATATTTTTATGACAAAAATGGGTTGATATAGTGGGTTTCTCTTTAATTTTTTAGGTTTTAAACAAATGCAAGAAGGATTTAGGTATGGAAACAATTTAAAGCTCTGTGGAAAAGAGTTTGTTGGGATTGCAATATGTAATGCCAGTTTTCCATTAATAAGGCCAGAATCTGTTGCCTCATGGGCACCAAATTTAACTGCCAAATCTCCCGGAGACTCAACAGTACCTTCAGGCTCCATTGCAGAAGATTCTAGAATCTGCAAATTTGTCAAGATTCCATAATCTGCAGGTTTTGGCTAGAGATGTAATTATTGATAAATACTTTGTTTGCAATTGTTTCAATCATTTATTGATGAATTGGATGATAATGAATCGTGGCTGGTAGCTCATTGTATCATCTAAATTAGTATCATGGGTACTGATATTATCTTCAATTGTGTCCATTGATGTTTGATGGATTGATAGTCGTTAGTTTGGATACTTATCATACATTGTCAAGAGTGTTCACTAATACTGTGTTATTACCTTGAATTATCAAATGTATATATATACTGGAATCTTTGCTTTTACTCTTCTTGATGTTTTTTCGTGTATTTGTGAAGTGCAGGAAATGTCTTCAAATTTGTACCATTTTGGCCAAACCATACAGTGCTATCATGTCTACTCCTTGAACAGGACTTTTGTTAATGTGAGAAGTTAGAACTATAAAAACCGTCGTCAAATGTTTGTCTTCCAAGCTGCTTTGACAACCTATGCTAGCACAATTATGAACTTTGGAACCATATGGACAGCAAGTGATTCCAGATTATGACTACACATTGGCTTCTTTTCTTCATCAGATATATTTCTCCCATGCAATGGCATCTTCAGTGTATAATGTAATGTTAAACTGTTAATTTTCTGATTTTTCAATACATTGAAGTGCTCATTTTTTTTTGGCTCACTTCAATGTTACACTTTCTTTCCTCGCTTACCCGCTAACAACTACCTTAATGGAATATTATTGCACCTTCCTTGGGGCAATTGCTAGTGATATTCTATTGTGGAAATGAATGGGCAATGAATACCAAACCTATTAGTATTGATATCGTTGGAAGGATTTTCTCCCTAACGCTAAGTGCCACTTGCCACTTGTTAAAAACCCTAAAATTTAAGTTCTTTGACTTTTAAAAATGAAACTGCCCTATCCTACCATTAGTGAAGGAAATACCACCCTTTCCTTCCCTACTTAAATGCGGGAAGCTCCTCCCATAAATGAGTGTTGTCACTCCTTAATGGCAATATAACCTCGTCCCTATCCAAGTGCAGGGGTTCAATTCCAATCGCATACAAACCCCATGTGCTCTTAGTTAATACTCGGTGCTGCTACCTACATGTGTTATGTCTAATGTTAAATCTTTCTCTTTTTGACAGAGATAATGCACTTTTATGTTTTTGTATGATAAGCTATATCACTAAAATGTAGTTTGTTACTTTTGATTTTTATGAATACTAGGAAACTGTACTTTTTATTTTTGAAAAATGGAAGAAGACAAATTCAGAGACATAAAAAAAGTTATTATACCTTGCACTATATAGAAAAATGATATACTTACTCCTGAAAAAGTTGTATAATAAGAATGCTCTTTTTTACTTGTAAGTTGCAGTTGTGTTATCAATGTCTCTGCAAAATGGCAAATCAACATCTAAAATCGTCGGTTTACCTTTATTCTTACTCAAAACCACCTACATCACAAAGTTTAAGCTTCCTTTAAAAACAAAGTTAAAACTTCCCCAAACAAAACCATATACTATTTCTAAACAACCTTACATAGAAAAGAAAACAACCTTAGACCTCTATTTGTCAATTTCATAACAATGGTTTTCTATACAAAATTAAAATTCCAACCATCTCCTACGTAATTTTAAACATGTTTTGCTTTATCATATCGCTAAGCAACATTAAACATCGATCTACAAAATTCAAACTATTTTTAGTATTTGGTGAGAATATATATATGGTTATGTGTTAATAGTGCAACTTCACTATCTATCAAAGAAAGTTGACTTTGAATGTGGGTTCCAACCATCTCCTGCGTAATTTTAAACATATTTTGCTTTATCATATTGCTAAGCAACATTAAACATCTATATAAAATTCAAACTATTTTTAGTATTTGGTGAGAATATATATATGGTTATGTGTTAACAGTGCAACTTCACTATCTATCAAAGAAAGTTGACTTTGACTATGCTCCCACATATTGTTAAAAGTTGACTTTGAATGTGCTTCCACATATTGTTTGTGTTGTGAAAAATAGTAATTTTTTGAAAACAAAAAAAACTATTAATTTGATATTCAAGCAAAATCAAAGTTAACCAATCAATACATAAAAACTAAAGCAGTCTTCAAGATTGCATAAATGTCTGAAAAATTCTCTTAATAAGGTATGAAGAAGCTAAATAAAACCGAGAAAAATTAGTATTTTGTACTGATCTGAGTACAAGCCTAAAAAGCTTAATCAACATTACAAAAATGACAAAACCTGAAGTCTGTTAACAACCCGTTTAAGACAAAAAAATGCCACCATGAAGAGTATACAAAACTGTAAATAACATCTTAATGTGCTAGAACTTGAACAAACTAAATCCAAAAACTACTCATAAAACAAAAGCCATTATTTGCAATTCATCGCTTTTTTGGAGAACTCGTCTCCAAGGGAGTTGTGTTCCCTATAAATATGGGTGATTTTGATCATGTTAAAGCTATTTTTTAAATACAAGACTCTGTTGCACCAATGATCAAGAAAAGAAACATGTAGTATTGCATTACTTTTAGCCTAATCCACAATGATTCGAGAGTCCCCATAAACGTGAAGCTCTAGAATATGTCTATGATATGTAGAGTGTAAAAGCCCCCAAAGAGCTAAAAGCTCTGCTCTAGTATTAGTCACATCACCCACGCTCATTCTAAGAAGAAAATGGTGCTTACTCACTGGGATTCAATAGATAGACAATATGATAACATGCACATATGTTCATAAAGGGGTTAATTAAAATTAAAATTTCAAAGGCCAATATATTGGCATTATATTAGGGGTAGAGGGGGTTTTTTAAAACTTTGGGTATAATATGGTAAAGGGGGTTATTTTGAGTAGAGGTGGGGGGGGGAGTTAGAGGGGTTTGGGTATAAAATGATATCATTTTTTTCCTGTTCTATCAGCTTGTGGCCAAACCGGTGGAGGGTTTCTTCAACTCTAGTTCAGGGTAGTTCTATCCTCTTGTCCAAATCCTACTTCAGATTTGACTCTGCTTCAAGGTATGTTCGAGGGTGGCACACTCGTACCCATACCGGTGGATGGTTTCTTGGATTTGGTTCAAAGTAATTTTATCTGCTTGTCCAATCTTGCTTCGGATTTGAATTACTTCGAGGTATGTTCAGGGGCTGGTGCTAGTGCTTAAGGTCCTCAATAGTCTGCCCAAAACACAACCCAGCTCCCTCCTAAGAAAGAAAAGGAAACAAGGATTGCTCCCATGGATGGATGTTGGGGTTGTGGAGCACCATGTATTTTGTAGCGGGGTTGTCCTATGAATAAAACAGGGGCTCTATAGAGACCCAATACTACCAAAGTGGCGAGAGCTTATATAGTTCATGTGGTTGTTTAGAAAACTGTCATGATGAGCATTAGTTTTATGTACATAAGATACAAGGTAAATCAAATGCTATTTCTATTTCTATTGCATATGTTAGGGTTGATGCACAATCATGGACTCCTTTAAAGGCACTTTAGATGCCACATAACACTGAAAAAACATGGAACCTCTGACTTTACGTGACAATTAGAGGTACTTCCCTAACCGATTTGAAGATGAAGTAAAAAAAACAAAATTTAGGTAATTGAATAAGTTTTCATAATATATAAGTTTAATCTATATAAAAATGGTGTAAATGATTATAAAATTCATTCCCTTAAATTGAGTTTTCAAATTTTCAGTAGATCATAACATATATGTTTCTACATGTGTAGCACTATAATAGGTAAATGATGCCATTTTTGGATAAACTCTTGCAGACAAATAAAGGACATATGGTACTAGTTCAACACTATTTTTTCAAAAAAATTCATGAATTATTTATTATTGAAGACTCAAAACCTTCAAATGAACGTTTTGTGCGGGTGCAACACTTTAGGGGCAAAACTTACTGAAATTCTTGATTTCTATATAGAATATTGTAGAGCTCGCTCTCCTCTAGTCCTGTTGGCAGTCGGAAACAACCCCTTAATTTCTCATTAAGATGAAGGGAGATCAGCTCTCTTTTATAAGTTACCTATTTAAAATTATAAAAGAGTGCCTTCAGAATCTTTGATTCTGAAGGTACTCTCAATTAGAGAAGAGTAAAATGACATGTTAGAAGTTGATGAAAACATTTTCATAAACTTGGTAATTAGCAGCTATCAGTTTCATAAGTCAGTTTCATAAATTTTTATATAATCAATTTTATCATTAAGTTAAATTTATCTGATTATATATGATTTAAGAAACTTAAAGGGATAGTATGCTAAATGGGAATCAACGAAACACATTTTGAATTTGTTTGAAGATGGATATGGATGAGGTATTATGAGTTCTAAACTCCTAAAACTAAAGGTGACTTATTAAATTAAAACTCGTATTAAACCTAACGTTCACATTTCATATGTAATATCTTACCATGACTTTGTAAAAAATTGTATATATATAGTTAGTAAATAAATGAGTATCATATGGGAATCTTCATATGTTATAGTTTTATAGCTTAGTATCCTACCAAATTTGATTTAGGATATTAATTGATGGGATTTTGGAATGTTTTAAAACTAGATTTATGAAATTTTATGTATATAAATGGCATAAATATTAAACCAAGTCATTAGTTAGTTGTCATGAAAAACATTAGGGTGTATGGTTTCAATACTATATCACCTTGTCAATAAACGCTACCACCTTTCATGAAAAAACTGGAGGAGACCATTAATTGACAGAGTTTACAAGGATACATCACCCATATGTCAAATAAATAACACCTGTTACTTGGATCACTGCGTTGGCATGGAGATTTGGCTAACACCTTGTGATTAACTGTCAGCTGTGAATATATTGATGAATCGTATCAACAGGATTTAATGTTGATAACCATTCCATTTCGTAACGATGTACGAGTTCATCATGACCACTATGTGTAATCAATGTCTTGCTTTACGATCCATCAATCAAACGATCCCTGATATGAAGAATTGGTTAGGTTTTACTGCTAGTCGTGGCTAGTCATGCATGTATCATAAAAGAACATTGGCTATAGCACTCATCATCGCTAAGTTCGGCTAAAAATGGCCAAATCTAGAGGCCTCATATCTGTCAGATTTGAAGCATGTGAAGTTTTGATATTTCGCATCATGCCATGCACCTGGATACCTATTCCCTCCCTCTTCACAACTCCATTCATTCCATTTCGAAACCAAGATAGTGTTGAGGAAGCTATGTCTCCGCTGAGTCGTTTTGAAATCTCAGGTTCAGAGCTTATAGAAGCGGATGAGAAGGTTTCCCTGCTATTTGAAAAGGTTGGGTGGGGGCATTTCTTTAGGTGTTTTTATGGCCATAACACAGAGGTGACCAAACTATTTGCTTTGAATTTAAAAGAAAACGTTGCACAGATCGGGGGTTTTAAGTTGATCGTTAATGAAGACAAAATCAAAGAGGGTACAAAGCTCCCACCAATTGGAGAACTATGGTTCAAAGGTGGTAAGGTTAATAAAAAGAAGTGTCTTTCCTTGCTCTTGCCATTGCCATATATTGCAAAACTGAAGATAAGGGTTTCTGTCAAGTTCTTGAAGCTTGAATGGCGAGCCTTCTACGAGATTTTGGTCAGGTATGTGTCCTGCGATGGACGTTTTTCTCACCTACACTATTACCACCTGTGAATCCTGTTAGCATTAAAAGTTTGTAGGCTTAATCTACCATTTTATCTATGGCAAAGCCTGAAAAAAATGTTCCATTCGGTTCAAAGTTTTGATAACCCTGATAGAAGTTTATTTCACCATTGGTTTAGTCAAAATCATAATACAGCATCAACTGTCTTTGAATGGTAAATCGTGGGATGAATTTTTAAATGAATGTCACTTGGGGCTGACTCAATATTGGTTGAACCCCCTCCCCAAAGACCCGTAGGAAATTAAAGGCTACTGTAAAGCATGAGGTCAGTAATGTTTCCGAGACTGAATCCGAGGGTAAAGGGCTTGAGGAATCCAATCTATCCATAAATGCTGGTATCAGTAACGATGATGTTGGGAATGTAGTTCCCTGTTGCTTTGATGCAAATTTGAACCAATCCCCATCTGATAAATGTTATTGTACTCCTGCAAAAATAGAGGACAGGTTAACTGAAAGCAAAAATATTAATGCTGTTGATTGTAAAAATCTCTCCGAGCCAAATAATCCTCGTAAACATGGCAAGGAGTCTATGCATAAACTAGATCATCTAGCACAGGTATGCTGCGATACAGGAGGGTTTGAATCAGACAATATTGTGTTTTCGAGGAGGGTTACTAGAAGCATGAACAATGTACCTACAATTTCTGTTCCTATGGCTAATCAACAAGATACTTAGCCTTCGATTGTCCATATTGAGGACGACGTTCCATCGTCGGTTCCCAACACTACTCATATAAATAAACCCATTCTTATAAAGGACAGTAGTACAAAATTGGTTAAAAATAGTACATATTCAGGCAAGGCAAAAGTTGCTCCATCGTGTATGGACTCCTATAGTTCGGACTTCGAACCATCTTTTATCAGTCTTCAATCATCTGGTCAAAACATAGATAACCCTGATCCTCCTCAGGCAGCCAATTCAAGTCATGAAAATGAAGAAGAAACTCTTAACAAGTTTTGGACAGGGTATATGAGACCAAGATTATAGAATTGAAAGATGAACTTAAACAATGTCAATCTAATGCAGCTTTGATTGAGGAGGAAAATAACACTTTCAGGGAGGATTTGTTGAACTAGATTAGCAGGTGGAAAGAAATGAATATAAAAAAGAACCAATATAAAAGGAGAAAAAGTCAATAATAGGTACAAATCAACATCTGCTTGAACAAATAGAAAAACAAAAGTTAGTGATTATCAGGCTTAAAGCCAAGCTAGCCGAAGCTAGAAGGGTGGTTGATTTACAAAGTAGAACTTAATGACTATTTCCATTTTTTGTTACATAATTTGCCTCTCTTTCAACAGGTAAAACAGCTTTGTTGTGCATGCCTGTAAAATCACAGATTTTACAGGAACACATATATGAATTATAGTTTCTTTTGTTATTTTTGTTTCAATTGGGTTTTAACAAGATACCTTTGTTTGTCTAAAAACAGGTGGATATGTCATCACTCTTCTCCATAGTTTTAGGACGTTTCTAATATGTTGGATTTCAGTTTGAAGATGTGGTTGTTCATTGAAGACTGGAATTTCAACAACGGCCACGATTTTGCCAAGCTCCTTTAAACCAGCAAATATTCAGGCTAGTCGTTTTTATTGTTAAAGTGATAGGTGTCTGATAAAAAAAGATTTGATTCTCTTTGATAGTTATAGGAATCCTATGGTATTGCATGTAGCATTGATTGGAAAATTGAATCGAAAAACTCATAAGTATTATATAAGTCAAGAATTTTTGTGAAATAGGGGATGGAGTGACGGAAGAGAGACATACTTGAGATATATTTTGATGCTGGTTTTGTTTCCTTACTGAAGTTTGATCTTTGGATATGGGATGTAACTGGAAATCTCCAAGTTGATATCATGACTGGTATTGTTTTGGATACACTCTATATTTCAGTATATGATCTTCTATTTTAATATTAATACAGTATACTTTGTTATGCTTGTGTTTATTTATAAGTTTCTCACTTTGTTAGCCCAATATTATATTTGAATTAATATGTCATTGTGACTGAATTTATTAGTATTTTTATTATAAATTCAAGATATAAGGATATACATTTATGTCTGTAAGATATCATTTGTATTTTTGCAGTGATTTCATACTGGACATTATCTTTTATTCAAATATCTATGTTGGTTATTAGTTATTAATTAATTAGACACTTCAGAAAATTGAAGTAATTGTTTATTTTCAGTTTCTCTGATAAGTTATGTTATAGCAGAATGATTTAATCTGTATGGCTTAAATATTTCTATTTAGATCGTACACTTTATCGTCCTGTTCATCTTATATTAAATAATAATTAATACAATGTTTACAAATCGCTCTCAACTGAGATAGGATAGTTAGATAGTTTAGTTATTTATTATTCTAGTATTGTTACATTTAACAGTTGTTAAATCAAATTTGTTTAATTTTTAGAATAATTTTAATAGTCTTTATATTTAGAAAACTCTCCAAGAAAAATAGAAGACTTTCCTTAAGAAAGCAACTATAGGATATTGTATTTAGTTGAAAATAATGTTTAGGGGCCAGCTAGACACAAAAATAGCATTAGGAAATATTTTTGCTGAATTTTAGTTTCTCCTTAAGAGAAAAATTCAGCTGGTAGCGGGACCATAACCTGCGATATTTTTCTACTCCAAACACACCGGATGCTACTTTAAGTTGATTATGTGGGAATGTTGGGCTAGGTCAGAAAATCAGGCCAACAAATGGTGCTAGAAGGAGGGCCTATTAATGAGTAATGGCAAGTGAAACTAATGAAACATTTCCAACAAGCCAACAACCTCCAAAAGCTAGTAGATCTCCATTTTTAGAAACTGTTAGGAGCATCCTCGAGCGTGATCCTGTCACCTCTCCCTTTAATCCTGAACAAAGTACTCATACTTTAGAAGAACCATGACATATTCTTACAAGAGCATACGCTAATCAACTTGGTGTATCTCCAATAGATTATGGTCTACCTAGACAATAGCTACATAATCCCCAATTGACCATAGTCACTCAGAATTTGGAAGTTATTGATAGTACTCCCCGCCATCAGGTTGAAAGTCATCAAAGGAAAAATACTCAAACAAGCACTGCTAGAAGACTAACTATAGAAGGCAGTTTTGATCAGCCACCTTCTCCTCCTGAATCACCACCTGATAGTCCAAAACCATCCAATTCAGGTAGTTCTTCAAGTTCTAAAAGAAGTCCTATGGTAGGAAATGTACCTGTAGGGGGAGGAGGCAATCCTCCACCTAATCCACCCAATCCACAACTCCCTTGGCTAAGAACAACTGCTGTAGCAGTCCCTGGTGTACAACATCCTTTGACTAAACACTCAGATAAACTCCTCCCTAAGTTTAACCCAGATGACAAAGAACCTGCAGAGGTGCATGTTGACAAATTCATGTTGGCTGTTCAAACCTTGAACGTTCAGCATGAAGAAGTAGTTTGTCGATTTTTTCCTCTAACTTTCGAAGGAAGAGCTTCTACATGGTATTTTTCGTTAGTACAAGGATCAATCAAAACTGGGGAGAATTTAATAAATCCTTTCTAGATAAATTTGGGGAAGATAAAACACCCGCTCTTTTAGCCCTAGAGTTATCTAGGATTAAAATGGAGCCTAAAGAAAGAATCAAAGATTTCAATCAAAGGTTTCTGACATTAAAAAACAAAATTCCAATTGCTTCTCAACCTCCTGAGGATATAATTATTGAAAATTATACGTCAGCTTTACCAAAATATTCTGGGATGTTCGTTAAAAGAGCTGGGAAAACAACATTAGTAGAAACTTTTGAGGAAGCTATTAAAGTTGAGAAGGATTCTATGTCCTATGATCCAGATAGAAGTGGAAAATCTGATACTTTTCCCCAAAGGAAGACGGAAAAACTCAATTCAAACAAAGACAAAGCATTTGATATAGAACAGCTGCAAAATGCTATTCGGAAATTAACCAATGAGGTTTTAGGGTTAAATAAAACCAAATCTGAAGCTTCCCCTTCTAGGGGATATTTCAGAAATCAGCTTAGACAAAACCCAAATACAAATAATAAAAATACACCACCTGACATAGCAGCAAATGAAGATATTTTTAATACAATTCGAGTTGTTTTATCTTTATCTGAAACTCCTTCTAATCAGGAAATAACTAAAAATGAAGAAGAGGAAGAATCACAAAATCAGGAAGAATCAGAGGAACCTCAACAAGTTAACGGTCATTTCTGGGACAGTCTTGTAAAAGAGTATGAGAGTAAAAATCCGCCTACAGGACAACATGCCTATAATACTCATAGTAGAGAATTTGCAATTACCCCTGGAGCTTTGTCAAGTTATAATACAAATAATGACAACAATAATTCACAACCTAACAAACAGACTCAATCTGGCAAACAAATTCAATCAACCAAAGGTACCCAACCTATTCAAAATGCTCCTAAAGTAGATTTACAATATGATATAATTGAATATTTAAAGAAGACACGTGCAAACATCAGTATGTACGACCTTCTTCAAATCTACCCAATGCCTAATAGTCATGTTATAAATCCCGCAATGAGTTCCATTATTCCTAATGCAAAAGAAAATGTTGCTGCAAATAGTTATAATAATGATTCAACAGCAACTGAAAAAGGAAAAGCAATGGCTGAGAAAGCCTCGCTTATAGGTAAGAATTGTAAATCAACCACACCTCAATTCTTACTTACCTTTGATATTTTCAACAGGAATGTTCATAATTGCATGGTAGACTCCGGAGCATCCTCCAATGTGATACCTTTATCAGTATGCAAGAAATTGAATGGGAAATATGTTCCATCAAATTCTCAAATAACTCAATTGGACAGGACAAATGTGAAGGTTGTAGGGGAAATGAAACATGTCTTAGTCAGGATTGCTTGTAACCCTTCGGTTTATCAAATTATAGATGATGTTGTTGCAGATATTCCAGATGCATATGGGCTATTTTTAAGTAGGGATTGGTCTCAACAGCTGAACGATTTCTTTGCCACGGACTAGTCAGCATTATGCTTACCTAAGAACGGAAAGTCAAATTAGATAAAGATAAATAGAGAAAGATATATGAAACATACTGTCACAGAATTGCATGATCCTAGCGAACCTGTTTTATTTTCATATTGCATTATGGGGAATTATACGTATGAACTGGGATTCAGTAATTTTAAAGCTGAAAATTCTGCCTTTTCTGAAAATAAACAGCAATCTGAAATTAGTAATGTGACATCTGTTTCTCCTAATTCTTCATTCAAGGAAACCATTAATGATGTAGATAATATGAATATTGTAAATATTATATAAAGCAAAGTGGTTATGAATAGTTCTATTTGGACTTTATATTTTGATGGTGCGAAATCCAAAGAAGGAGCAGGAGCCGGTTGCCTACTAGTGGACCCTCAGGGACATAAAACTTGTATAGCTTGTAGGATGGAATTTAATTGTACAAACAATACTATGGAATATGAATCTTTAATACAGGGTTTGAAAAAGGCAATTGATTTGAATATCAAAGAGTTAATTGTATACGGTGATTCCGAGATCATTGTCAGATAGGTTCGTAACTCCATTCATTGCCTATCTGAACATTTACAAAGTTATCAACGGGAGGTATGGAACCTTATCTCACATTTTGATGCATTTAACATAATTTATGTTCCTAGAAGTCAAAACCAAGAAGCATATTTGTTGGCAAATGTAGCATCAAAGTTAATTCCGTCATAAAATCTTACACCAGATTTCTTTTCTGTTGAATTAATTTTTAGGCCTTCCATACCAGATAATATTTTTAATTGGCATGTATTTGACAATGATGTGCAGGTGCTGAATTTTCTAATGAACGAGGATACCTTTAAAGATTCAGCAATAGACGAAGTCACTCATGACGAAAATCTGCGGGATTTTTTGGTAATAAATGATTTTCGTTCAGTTGAAAAAGCTTTTGAACAGGTAAAACCAGTCCCTAATTAAGTACTAAGATTAGAAAAGTTCTTTGATCTGTAGGATAAATTTAGGTCTATCCCTAATTGTAAAACTAACAGCTCTCGAGTGAGGTATAAAACCATAAATTTAGGAACATAACTAAATCCCCAAACTATAAATCTTGGAGTAGATTGCAACCCTGTAGAAAAAACAACATTTATAAAATTGTTTAAGGAATTCAAGGATTTCTTTGCTTGGACATATGATGATCTGAAAACCTTGAATACACAATTTATGCAACACATAATTCCAATTAAACAGGAGTCAAAACCTTTTCAAGAAAAGTTAAGGAAATATCACCCGTCACTAGAACCAACAATTAAAAAGGAACTCAATAAATTGTTAGCTGCCAAGATTATTTTCCCCATCAGGAATACTCAATGGGTAGCAAACTTAGTTCCAGTTAGGAAGAAAAATGGGGATACTAGGTTATGTGTAGATTTTAGAAATCTGAATAAGTCTTCTGAAAAGGATAATTACCCAGTTCCTCCCATGGAACAAATTTTTCAAAAAGTGTTTGGGTCTGAGATACTATCTCTCCTTGATGGTTTCTCAGGATACAACCAAATATTAGTTTCCCCAGATGATCAATTAAAAACTGCTTTTAGAACTCCATGGGGAACATATGCCTACCGCAAAATGCCCTTTGGGATAATCAATGCGGCAACAACCTTTCAAAGGGAAATGGATATTTCTTTTAGAGGCTTAATTAACCATTCAGTCGTTGTCTATTTGGATGACATTACTGTATTTTCTAAACATAGACCTGATCATCCTAATCATCTTAGAAAGGTATTTGAACGATGTAGAAAATTTGGAATATCCTTAAATCCTAAAAAAACAATATTTGTTGTTTCAGAAGGTATTCTATTAGGCTGTGTGGTTTCAAAGCACGAAATCATGATTGATCCTGAAAGAACCCAAGCCATTTCAAAGTTAACTTATCCCTCTAGCAAGAAAGCAATGCAATCATTTCTTGGTAAAATAAATTTTGTTAGGAGATTCATTCCCAATTTCTCTGAGATCATTCATCCATTGCAGAAAATGAGTAAGAAAGATGCTATTTTTAATTGGGGAAAAAACTGAAAAAGAATCATTTCAGAAAATTTTAGAAGCTATTTCAGAAGCTCCTAGCCTTCTAAACCCAGATTTTAATAAAGATTTCATATTGTATACTTTTGCTTCTGATATTTCATATGCAGCAGCTTTAACCCAATTAAATCAGCAAAATAACGAAGTCCCAATCTCCTTCATGAGTTCAAATTTCAAAGGTGCTGAACTTAATTACCATGAAGTTGATAAGCAAGCCTTTGTCATTTTTAAAGCTGTTAAACATTTTCATCTATATTTACTGAAATCTAAAACGAAAATAATTGTCCCTTATTCCTCAGTCAGAAACTTGTTAGTGCAAAAGGACTTAGGTGAGAAAAGAGCACCTTGGATGACAGCTCTTCAAGAATATGACTTAGAGATTAAACTCTCAACGATAGTCAAAGGTCAAGGACTATGTAAATTAGCTACTAAAGCTGCTCATCTACCTAATGATAAAGCTGAAACTGTCATTCATAAGGTTTTACTTACCAGGGAAATTTACTTTTATCCTCCACCTTAAGATTCCTGGTATACAGACATAATAATACTTTTGAAAACAGGAACTGCTCCTGATTATCTAGAACCAAGAAGGAAAAGAGCACTTAGATTGAAATCTTCTCCTTATTTATTAATTGATAATGTCCTCTTTCGGAGAAATTTAGACGGAGTATACCTTCGATGTCTAGATAAAGATGAAACAGAAGTAATTCTGAAAGAATTACATTCTGGACCAGCAGGAGCTCATTTTGGTGGAGAAACTACTGCACATAAAATTCTCAGGGCTAGCTATTATTGACCTACCTTGTTTCGAGATTCCTATGCTTTTGTTAGAAAATTCCAAGAATGTCAACTTGTTGCGGGAAGGGTTAAGAAACCTGATTTTCCTTTACAACTTGTTTCGGTTGAAAGACCCTTTCAACAATGGGGTATTGATATAGTAGGGCCAATAAATCCTCCCTCCTCTAAGCAACACAAATACATAATAACTGCAACTGTTAATATTTTTGGTCTTAAAATGTATATAATTTGTTTGTTGTTTATAAATAAATTTATATTTTTGTATATAAACTGAATTATAGTCCATAGAATTAAGGATGATGAGAAATTCATAAAACTTTTATAACTTTCAAACATCATGCTCTTATTTCAACCAGTTTTAATTCTGTTAATTCAAATATTTCAGACTGTCAAATTTTTGTATATAATCAGTCAATAATCTTTAGTTAGCAGCTGAAGAAATAAATGTAAATAAATAAATATTCAAATTAAAATGTCAGTTTGCTCATCAGCCTGAAAAATTACGATACTAGACTGAAATCTTTTAAAATTTGTTCAGGATGATCAAGGTTTCTTAAAGCTATAAAAAACCTATCATTGTTTTATTTGTAAGTGTTACTCAGATTATTCCTCACCTTTTTATTTTTTATTTTTTTTATAAAAGTGGCGATAGCTTATTAAATGTCTTCTTCGAAGCTTGTACTTTTGAAAACTCTTACAGACCTCTATCACCAGTCTTCAAAAGTATTTACAATCTGAAAACTATTTAGAATTTGTTCCAGTCAATAAAATGCTAAAATGAGAGACAGAGGGTCTTAGTAATAAGCCGGTCTGATCATAATCACAAATATCACTAGTATGACATTATTAGGAAACTAGTAATGGCTTTTGGTTTAAAAACCAAAATATAACGGGTCTCATCACGATCCAGCTGATTCATTTTCCAGTGATATTAATGACTGACATTACCATTTGGTCACCATGCTGGGTAATGATCTCTCATTTTATGAAATTTAAAAGATGAAATTGAAAGAAAAACATAAATTTCGACTGAAGAATAGGAGGTCTCATCACGAGCCGGCCTAATCATGATCATCAGTGTTGTCTAGGATAACTTCATTTTTGATCACCAAGGTGATGGCTTTTGATTTAAAAATTAAAAGACAAGAGGTCTAATCATGAGCCGGCTTGCGTATTTCAGACAGCTCTCGTGAATGATACTATCACATTAGGACACCATGCCTAGATAGTAATCTTCAGGAAGAATTATTGTTTAAAGAAAAGAAAAGCAAACAAAAAGAAAAGTATTATGTTTATGGAACATATTCTGGAAAGTTTTCAAAAAAGTAGATTTCTATACTCTTTGATGATGGTGCAGGTTATTATTATTATGAAGTACTTTGTTTCGATCAAGATATTTTTACGTTTATCCCTAATCAAATTTCTGTTTCAAAAGATGGAATATTTCTGAGTTATACTTATGAATATGAATAAAAATAATGGTTTTTATTTAGATAAAGAATTTTTGATTGTTTTTAATAAGTTTTAAGATTTCAGTTATATCATTGTAAGTTATATGAGCAGAGATAACTGGTTCGCCCAGGTTGTCGCCATTTGTTGGCAGTCAGTAACAACCCCTTCATTTCTCATTAAGATGAAGGGAGATTAGCTCTCTTTTATAGGTTACCTATTTAAATTATAAAAGAGTGCCTTCAGAATCTTTGATTCTGAAGGTACTCTCAATAAGAGAAGAGTAAAATGACATGTTAGAAGTTGATGAAGACATTTTCATAAACTTGGTAATTAGCAGCTGTCAGTTTCATAAGTCAGTTTCATAAATTTTTATATAATCAATTTTATCATTAAGTTAAATTTATCTCATTATATATGATTTAAGAAACTTAAAGGGATAGTATGCTAAATGGGAATCAACGAAACACATTTTGAATTTGTTTGAAGCTGGATATGGATGAGGTATTATGAGTTCTAAACTCCTAGAACTAAAGGTGACTTATTAAATTAAAACTCTTATTAAACCTAACGTTCACATTTCATATGTAATATCTTACCATGACTTTGTAAAAAATTGTATATATATAGTTAGTAAATAAATGAGTATCATATGGGAATCTTCATATGTTATAGTTTTATATCTTAGTATCCTATCAAATTCGATTTAGGATATTAATTGATGGGATTTTGGAAAGTTTTAAAACTGGATTTATGAAATTTTATGTATATACATGGCATAAATATTAAACCAAGTCATTAGTTAGTTGTCATGCAAAACATTAGGGTGTATGGTTTCGATACTATATCTCCTTGTCAATAAATGCTACCACCTTTCATGAAAAAACTAGAGGAGACCATTAATTGACAGAGTTTACAAGGATACATCACCCATATGTCAAATAAATAACACCTGTTACTTGGATCGCTGCGTTGGCATGGATATTTGGCTAACACCTTGTGATTAACTGACAGCTATGAATATATTGATGAATTGTATCAACAGGATTTAATGTTGATAACGATTCCATTTCGTAACGATGTACGAGTTCATCATGACCACTATGTGTAATCAATGTCTTTCTTTACGATCCATCAATCAAACAATCCCTGATATGAAGAATTGGTTAGGTTTTACTGCTAGTCGTGGCTAGTCATGCATGTATCATAACAAAACGTTGGCTATAGCACTCATCATCGCTAAGTTCGGCTAAAAATGGCAAAATCTAGAGGCCTCATATTTGTCAGATTTGAAGCATGTGAAGTTTTGATATTTCACATCATGTCATGCACCTGGATACCTATCCCCTCCCTCTTCACAACTCCATTCATTCCATTTCAAAACCAGGATAGTGTTGAGGAAGCTATGGCTCCACTGAGTCGTTTTGAAATCTCAGGTTCAGAGCTTATAGAAGCAGATGAGAAGGTTGCCCTGCTATTTGAAAAGGTTGGGTGGGGGAATTTTTTTAGGTGTTTTGACGGCCATAACGTAGAGGTGACCAAACTGTTTGCTTTGAATTTAAAAGAAAATGTTGCACAGACCGGGGGTTTGAACTTCATCGTTAACGAACACAAAATCGCAGAGGCTACAAATCTCCCACAAATTGGAGAACGATGGTTCAAAGGTGGTAAGGTTAATAAAAAGAAGTGTCTGTCCTTGCTCTTGCCATTGCCAAATAATGCAAAATTGAAGATAGGGGTTTCTGTCAAGTTCCTGAAGCCTGAATGGCGAGCCTTCTACGAGATTTTGGTCAGGTATGTGTCCTGCGATGGGCGTTTTTCTCACCTACACTATTACCACCTACGACTCCTGTTAGCATTAAAAGGCTATAGGCTTAATCTAACATTTTATCTATGGAAAAGTTTGAAAAAAATGTCGCATTTGGTTCAAAGTTTTGATAACCCTGATAGAAGTTTATTTCACCATGGTTTAGTCAAAATCATAATACAGCATCAACTGTCTTTGAATGGTAAATCATGGGATGAATTTTTAACTGAACGTCACTTGGGGGTGACTCAATATTGGCCGAACCCCTCCCCAAAGACCCATAGCAAACGAAAGGCTACTGTAAAGCCCGAGGTTAGTAATGTTCCTGAGACTGAATCAGAGGGTAAAGGGCTTGAGGGAGCCAATCTACCCATAAATGCTGGTATCAGTAATGATGATGTTGGGAATGTAGTTCCCTATTTCTTTGAAGCATCTTTGAACCAATCCCCATCTGATAAATGTTATAGTACTCCTACAAAAACAGAGGACAAGTTAAGTGAAAGCAAAAATATGTTCATTGTAAAAATCTGTCTGAGCCAAATAATCCTTGTAAACATGGCAAGGAGTCTATGCATAAACTAGATCATCTAGCACAGGTATGCTGTGATAGAGGAGGGTTTGAATCAGACAATCTTGTGTTTTCGAGGAGGGTTACTAGAAGCATGAACAATGTACCTACAATTTATGTTCCTATGGCTAATCAACAGGATACTCAGCCTTCAATTGTCCATATTGCGGACGATGTTCCATCGTCGGTTCCTGACAATACTCATATAAATAAACCCATTCTTATAAAGGACAATAGTGCAAAATTATTTAAAAATAGTACAGAGTCGGGAAAGGCAAAAGTTGCTCCATCGTGTATGGATGCCTATAGTTCAGATTTCGAACCATCTTTTATCAGTCTTCAATCATTTGGTCAAAACATAGATAACCCTGATCCTCCTCAGGCAGCCAATTCAGGTCACGAAAATGAAGAAGAAACTCTTCAACAAGTTTTGGACAGGGTATACGAGACCAAGATTATAGAATTGAAAGATGAACTTAAACAATGTCAATCTAATGCAGCTTTGATTGAGGAGGAAAATAAGAATTTCAGGGAGGAGTTGTTGAACTGGATTAGCAGGTGGAAAGAAATGAATATCAAAAAGAACCAATATAAAAAGGTGAAAAATTCAATAATAGGTACGAATCAACATTTGCTTGAACAAATAGAAAAACAAAAGTTAGTGATTATCAGGCTTAAAGCCAAGCTAGCCGAAGCCAGAAGGGTGGTTGATTTGCAAAGTAGAGCTTAATGAATATTTCCATTTTTGGTTACATAATTTGCCTCTCTTTCAACAGGTAAAACAGCTTTGTTGTGCATGCCTGTAAAATCGCAGATTTTACAGGCACACATATATGAATTATAGTTTCTTTTGATATTTCTGTTTCAATTGGGTTTTAATAAGATACCTTTGTTTGTCTAAAAACAGGTGGATATGTCATCACTCTTCTCCACAGTTTCAGGACATTTCTAATATGTTGGATTTTAGTTTGAAGACATGGCTGTTCATTGAAGACTAGAATTTCAACAACGGCCATGAATTTTCCAAGCTCCTTTAAACCGGCAAATATTCAGGCTAGTCATTTTTATTGTTACAGTGACAGGTGTCTGATAAAAAGAGATTCGATTCTCTTTGAGATTAGTTTCTCCATAAGAGAAAAATTCGGCTAGTAGCAGGTCCATAACCTACGAGATTTTGCTACTCCAAACACACCGGACACTGCTTTAAGCTGATTGTATGGGCATAATCTCCTTGTTGGCCTAGGTCAGAAAATTAGGCCAACAAGTCC